>VDFB02118093.1:0-27310 GCA_007258455.2 Sequoia sempervirens | reverse complement strand
GCCTTTGAGATCCAAAAGAAAAGGGTAAATCTTGATAGCGTCATCCGAGTCCCACATAGTGGCCAAGTCCGCAGGGCGTGGTATGCCCTTACCCAAGAGAGCCGCCTTCAGAGTAGTGTCGATGCCCCCGAGCAAGTCCTTCCGAAACAGTCGCACCAACAAATCCTTAGCCATTGACTTCGGGGTAGCAATATCCAAGAGCGAAGCAAGAAACCTGGATGATATTTGGGCATTGTCCCTTGCAAATTCTTTTCGCTCTAAATGTTCCTTTCCAAGGACCATTTTCACTGCCGCAACCGTCACCAAATCATCTTCGAGCAAGATTCGTTTGAGACGCTGGTCCGTTACCTCCCGAAAGGCAATTTGCCTTTCCGTTGCCACTAAAGAAACAGGGGTGTTGACCCCGAAGGATTCAAGACCTTCTGCCGATATAATAATGGTGAACTTTGATTTCGACAACCTCGCCATTGCCGAAGATGCGCCCGGAGCACCCTGCAACAAAAACATAAAAGCAAAAACCAGGGAGCCGAACCTAAATTTAGGAATGGGCTTCCTAAATTTAACATGAAACCTCAATAATGAACCGTCAGTCATCGTATACGGATACATATTAAGGGCTTTGAAAATCTGTCCTTCGCATGAAAGGAAATTCCTCCCCCGCAAACCTGTGATCAATGCAATTTATGGTGCTTACCACTCGGCACGTCCGCGCACAGAATAAGGTAGGCCGTGCGCTACATGTCCCCCAACCGACGTCGTGATAATTGAGCCCATCATTCCACTAGACTCCCTTCAATTTGTCCGAGCAAAAAGGCGGTCGATTAATCCTTCCATTGCCATTCGCATACCGCTAAATTTGGTAGGTTGGTGTGACTACCAACGCCCGGCCCGAATGCCACTCGTCCATCTCACACCCCACCACATAGCCACTTAGACATCCATTGTCTGTGTGGGGGACGAGGAGGGAGCCCACCCATCCGCCCACAATGAATCACATCTTTGGACATTCTTTGAAGCCAGGCCCGAATACACCCTGATTAGACAACTGATCTGCTTTCGCGTTGCCTTCCCTGAGAGTGTGGTTTAACATGACTTGCTCGAAGTTGTTTAGCTGTTCCAAAGCCGCTTCCAAAAAAACTCCCAATTTCCAATTGTGAATCTGCCTTGACCTTAGGGCGTTTATGACAATTGTTGAATCTCCTTCAATAACCAAGTTTTGAATGCCTAGTTCTTTGCTTAGATTGAGACCCAGGAGTAGAGCTTGGAATTCTGCAGCATTATTCGTGCCATCTATCAGAGGCTAAGCTAATTTTTCCAAAACCGAACCAGTGCTAGACCTTATTATGCAACCTGCTCCCGACGGGCTCGGGTTCCCTTTAGAAGCGCCATCAAAGTTTAATTTGACCCACCCCGGTTCAGGAGGGATCCACTTTGTTTTTTTTCGTTGTTCCGCTGAGGCAGCTTTTCTTGAACATTCCAATGGAGGGGATTTGATGCCAAACCATTGTTTCGAGATCCAAGCATCCCATTTGGTAAAATTAAGATTTCTTGTTTTTTCCTGTACCTGAGCATTGAAGAGTTCTATAATGCAAGTCTCGATCTTGCATTGTAACTGTGGAATAGACATCTCTTTGTCCTGAAAAATGCGCCTATTTCTTTCCTTCCATACTTCCCACAAAAGGATTGAAGGAGACATTTTCCAAAGGTCTCCAAAGATGTAAGGCTGATCATGACTTGGCCAAGATTTCAAACAGTCCAAAAGAGTGCCCGGAAGAGCAGAGGACCAACTTAATTTAGAGCATAACTAGCTCCACATCTGTTGAGTATAAGAGCAATTCAATAATAAATGGTTCACGGTCTCCTCTGCCATATGACATAACGGGCATCTGGTTGGGCCGTGATAACCCAATTTTAAAAATCTGTCGCCTGTGAGTATTCTGCCCTGCGCGGCCGCCCAAGTGAAGATCCCTGCTTTCGGTAAACATGCCTTATTCCAACACAGGTTGCGAGGTAATTCTGATTTTGATTCTAAAGAGACTGATAACACATTATAACCAGCCTTGGTCGTGTAGACTCCATTTGGAGCAGCATCCCATCTCAATCTGTCTTCTCCCGATCTGACCCATATTCTGCGTTTTGCTAGTTCATGTTCAAAAAACTTTGTCTCTTGATCTCCCAGATTCAGTGATCTCACCGATTTCCATTTCAGAATTCCTTCCTTCGCATTATCCGCGAAGTCTATGTAATCCCTAACTTTTGTGCCCCATAACTGTTTAGTCTTTTCCATTATTTTGGAAAATTCTGGGACCCTTGCTAATGCAAAATGGCCTTCCCACGAATCCTCCCAGAATAATGCTCCTTGACCATCCTTCACCTCCCACGTGAGAAAATCCGAGATCAGGTCTCTGGAGTTGTTGATGAAGTTCCAAATCCGGGATCCAGAAGGGAGGGTTTTTGCAGTTAGGAAATAATTTGGATCGGGGACCAGATATTTTGCTCTGATGATCTTTACCCATTTTAGATTAGGTTTGGAATAGATGATCCAAGCCAACTTCGCCCCTAAAGCCTTATTTTGCTTTGAAACAACTCTCAAACCTGTCCCATCATTTTCACGCTTCTCACACACTTTCTGCCATTTTATAAGAGGAATCTTTTTTTGGTCTGAATTGCCTTTCCAAAAGAAATCTTTCATTACCTTGTTTAGTTCTTTGCTCGCTCCACTAGTTAATTGCAGGCATGACAACATGTAAATAGGGAGTGCCGATAATACAGATTTCAACAAGGTAAGCCTACCTGCCCACGAAAGCCATCTGTTCTTCCATGAAGAAATTTTCTCTTTGCATCTTGTAACCATTGAGTTCCAAGCACTATCATTTTTAATGCCTTTGTCCAAAGGAAGGCCTAAGAATTTACATGGAAGCTGTCCTTTTTTGAATCCGAGGATTCGTAATATTTGAACCTCGCTGGGACAGGATGTGTTAAAGAAGAAAACTTCAGATTTAGCTTTGCTTACTTCTTGCCCGGAAGCCTTGGAGTATTCTTCAAGCAGTTTTTTATAATTTTTCGCTTCCTTTGCTGTTGCTTCACCAAAAAGATTGTGTCATCCGCAAATTGCTGATGTGAAATGTTGGGAAGACTACTAGTGACTTGCAAACCAAGAACCCAGCCTTGTTCCTTTGCCTTATCAATCGACCTCCCCAAAGCCTCAGCCATAATTATGAATAAGAAGGGGGATAACGGGTCCCCCTGTCTCAGGCCCCTTGAGGAGGTGAAAAACCCCTCCGGAGATCCATTTACCAATACAGAATACCTCAGGCTAGCAATCCAGCCAAAAATCCAGTCTAACCAGCCCTTTTGAAAACCAAAGGCTTCCATGACTTTAAAGAGGAATCTCCAGTTTACTCTGTCATAGGCTTTCCTGATGTCTAATTTCAATAGCATAGCCGACTTGTTCATTTTTTGAATTGAATGAATAACTTCTTGAGCTATGATGATTCCATCAAGTATTGACCGTTATGGGACAAAACCTGTTTGTTCCTCAAAAATAATAAAGGGGAGGATATTTTTTAATCTGTTAGCAACAGCTTTGGCTAAAATCTTGTAGATTGTATTACAGAGCGATATTGGACGAAAATCTTCCCACTGTTCAGGCTTCTCTTTTTTCGGAATCAGCGCCAAGAGAGTATTGTTTGCTTCTTTTAGCACCCTTTTGTGCCATCGCGAATCTTCTATAGCTTCCCATACCTCCTTGCCCAGAAAGTGCCAACATTTCTGAAAGAAGCCAGCTGGAAATCCATCCGGACCCGGCGCTTTCTCTGGTTGCATCTCAAAAACTGCCTTTTTCACTTCCTCTTCTGTAAATTTTGCATTCAAAGAATTTGATTGCTCTTGTGTTATCAGTTTCGGTATGAATTGCAAAAATGTATTTTGAACCTTCCAGTTTGAACCTTCCCAGTCATTAAGAAAATTCTGAAAGTAATTAACTGCAGAGGTCTTAATCTCATCCAGATCTTCTATCAAACTTCCATCCCCAACTTTCAGGCAGGAAATTCTGTTATATTCCCGTCTTGCTTTTGTGGAATTGTGGAAAAATTTTGAGTTTCTGTCCCCTGCTTTTAACCAAACTTCTCTAGATTTTTGCCTCCAAAAAATTTCTTCCTTAATAAGTAAATCATTAAGCTTGCTGTTCAAAGCCTTTTCTTCCAAATAACATGAATCATTCATGCCACTTTTCATAATTACATCTGCTAAAGAGGCTAACTCTGTCTCAGTTTGCACTTTCTCTGCAAAGATGTTTTAAAAACAATCTTTGTTCCATTGTTTTAAACACTGTTTGAGATATTTTAATTTTGTGATCACATTGAAGAGGCTTGAACCCACTCTTGGACATTCATTCCACCACTGCTCCAGTAATGACAACACATGGGGATCCTTAAACCACATCATTTCAAATTTAAATGGGCATCTGAGCGGGCCCTTATCCCCTTCGAAGATTAACTGAACAGGGAAATGATCAGAGCCCGTGCCGGAGTTTATTTTGCTGTTTAATGAGTAGGGAAAAAGGCTCAGATTTCCTTTAAAGAAAAACCGGTCTAATTTTTCCGCAATACTACCAAACCCTTTTCTTCGGTTCGTCCAAGTAAAATTTCCATTGCTTATAGGAATTTCAAAAAGAGAGTTTCTCTCCACAAAGCTGCAAAAGTCCTTTTGAGACTGTAGGACTTTTCCAAAACCCCCTTTCTTGTCTTCCAACCTGAGTATGGCGTTAAAATCCCCCCCTAAAATACTAGGTTCCTGATGAAAGTTTTGCAGTATACCATCCAATTCTAGCCAGACTAATTTTTTCTGAAGACACATTAAAGGTCCATACACATTTATTAAGTTAAAGCTTAGATTTGAAATTAAGCTTCGTACCTTGCATACCAGCCAATGTCGACTCAAATGCATCACTTCGATCAATACTGATTGTGGTTTCCAGAGAATCATCAGACCACCGGAAGCCCCTTCCGCTTCCACTCCCGCCCATTTCCAGAGCTTCAGTTTCCTGCCAAAGGATTCCAAAGCAATACCACCTAATTTTGTTTCTTGGAACATACATATTTCTGCTTGACAAACATTAATGTGACGCCTAATAAGGCTCCACTTGTTAGGGGCATTTAAGCCCCTAACATTCCAGGTTAGGATTTTCATTGCTGTTCAGGAAGGGTGTCTCCCTTCCCTACTTTAATCATTATATCAATTTTTTGTTGACCTGTTGCTTCTCCATCCTATTTTCTCTTCTCTTGATTAGGGATTCTTCCCCGCTTTTTTTGATCCCCACAATCTGGTGTTAATTTGAGAATATCACGTCTGTGAATGCCTAGGCGTGATTTTGCCTCATGTAATTCCTCTGTGATCTTCCTTTTCTTTCCCGATTGGGGGCTTAATAGTTCTGACGTTGTTTGCACTTCTGACACCCAATTTTCCTCTATCCCGTCAATACAAAGGCCGTCCACCATTGAACCATTCTTCAGTTTAGCCGCCTCTGCAAGCTCCACTAATTCTTTCCCGACTTCTATCAAGGAATCCAATTCAACATTTAGACAGCTATCCCCCATGATTTCTAGTGTTTCCGCTATTTTATCTTCAAGCTCCTCGAATTGCACCTCCCTCCCCATTTGGGTTTCCTGATCTGACAAAGCGTCGCCACCCTCTTCCAAAACAGGGTGCGACACCCTCTTAGGAGAGAGGCCTTCCGTGTTGTTAGACAATAGTTTATTTGCTTCAGGTGAGTACCGATTTGCTGAAAAATGTGGCTTCTCTGAGATACCCATTGGCGAGGGTAGGGTTTCATCAGGGGATTGAGCAGAGGTACGAAGATTCACTGAAGGGGTAGGGTTTTCCAACGAAGCCGCTTTCCCTGCTTCTTCCTTGCTTACTCTGCAAGCCAGGGTTCGAACCAAGTTGTTATGCATAAACGAATCCCTCTCTAATTTTTGGATCCTGGTTCCATAGTCCGAAATCAGTTCCATCTCACTCCATACTGTTCTTTCAACCTTGTTTTCCACACATATGCGCACATAAGTTTGATTTTTTCTGGCAATTTTTCTTTCCTCCGCACAAACAAAGGTACCCAAATGATTTCCTATTTCCTCTAGAATAGAAGGAGCCCAATATTCCAGAGGAAGATTTGGTAGACTATACCAATCTTGTTGGCTTTCCAACACATATGTTAATGGGTCAAAGCCCACTGACCATTTTCTTAAGTAGAAACCACAGCCATCTAAAACCCAAACCCCCCGAACAATCTGATCTCTGATGTTTCTGGTAGGGCATACCACCATAAAAAATTCATTTTGAAGCATTTTGAATTTCAAATCCGCACCCCATATCTCTTTCCACCATTTCTCTAAATATTCCCAGTTCAGAGACTTTCCAAACCATTTGCCGAAAAGCCCTAACTGTTCTAACCTCAAAATTTCTCCTTGTATTTTCGAGGAACTGATTACCACTTTGGTTCTGCCGCTTACGTATTCTTTGGGCCATGAAGAGCCAAGGTTTCCTTTTCCCCCCTTCGGCCTTTCTTCCCTTCCTTCCTCCCATTCCTTGGCCGGGGGCGATTTTCTCCTCCATTCCATTACCCCTCTTCCATTCTTAGCACTGGAGAACTTTCTGGAGACATGTCTATCCATCCGCTGGGGAGCGGTTTGACCCATATTTGATTCCTGTTTTTGTCTAGGTCTACGAAAAGCTTCGTTACAGTACTGAACTTGCCTGTTCCTGCCCCTTTTGAGGCCTGCGGATTGCCCGTGACTTGGTCCCTCCTGAAAGCGACCATTCGAAACCATGGACTGAGGTCGGGCCCATCGATCCTTCCTCCAAACATGTTCGAGATTCCCTGCTCTATTCACCTTGGGTCCCTCACCCCCCCTGTCCCCATGCCATCCTCTTTCCGAACGTTGCAAACCTCTCCATATGACCGCTATGAAGTTTATTCTCCTTCTTTTAAAAGTATATGATATTAAGGGTATGAGCCTTTGGTTGTTGGCTCTACAGGCAAGAAGCCCCACCATTTCACCAAAGGGTCTCCCCTTAACACCAAGGGTACGTGGACTCCATTTGTTAACGCGGTAGAGAACAACCCCGCGAGGTTTGAACCTTGGTTATTGGCTCTACAGGCAATAAGCCCCACCATTTCACCAAAGGGTCACTCTAATAGTTAAAAAAAGATTATTATTAATAACTTAATACTCATATAGGCTTTTTATTTCTATAATATACTTATATAATAGAATTATTAATAAAATATAACTATAATATATAAATAATATATTGTATGAATAACTAAAAATAATATAATATAATATAATATATTTTATAAATATATATTATAAATAATTACAATAGACTATATATTATAATAATATATTAATACTTAATTTTGAATCTAATATATTAAATAACAAATGTTAAAAGTTACTATTTAAATAAATATAAATTATAAATAAAAAACAAAAATAAAATTAAAAATTACATATTACATATTACTATTTATAAAAATAAAACTTCTAGTTTTTCGTTATATATATTTTAAATTATTATAATTCATATACAAAAACATATGCAAAAAGAAGTGTGGACGAAGACAACCGCTTGCCCAATCAAATAAATAATTAAATGTGTAAAAAACACCCTACATTAATGAGGTCGCAATTGTGGCAATATATCTGTCAAATCACCTTTAGTTGTTCCAGTGGTACTATATGGATGTGAAGTTTGGGGTAGCAACACCTCAGCAAAAAAGTGGAGACAGATAGAGAGATTACAAAAACATTTAATCACACAGAGTCTCAGGATTAAATCTACTGTCCCTTACGAGATTGTTCTAGCTGAGGCCGGGGCTTTCCCTGTTGAAGCGTCTGCTATGTCTCGGTTGCTAAGCTATCTAAGAAGACTAGATAACATGGAGACTCATCGCTGGCCAAAAATGGCAGCAAATGAAAAATTAGATAGAAGAAAGAGCACGTGGATGAAACAGAATATCAAATGGATGAGCAAGTGGGGTATTAGCATAAGTGAGTGTCCAAATGCCAATAGGGAAATAAAAAGGTATGTGCAAGGAAAGTTCAAAGAAAGCATGTGGAAAGGGCCACTTGGGAGGAAGAAGGAATACTATGTCAAACATTTTAACCCTACATATGACCACACACAAAAGACCTACATCGGAATGGAAATAAAATGGAAAGCGAAAATGTTGATAGCTCAGATTAGAACAAGTTCGCACCAGCTTAGATGTGAGACCGGAAGGTGGATGATACCTAAAGAGGAGTGGGCAGACAGAAGGTGTAGATATTGCACTCAAGGAGTGGCTGAGACAGAATGGCACTACATCAGGGAATGTTCGGCTTACAAGGACATTCGGATCAATTATACTGAGACATTAAAAGGGAACAATTTGGGTGATATGTTTGAAGAAGAGAAGATAATAGGGTTTGCAGATTTTCTGATCAAGATACACAGCAGAAGATCCAAGATGCAGAAAGAAAAAGAAACATAGGTTTTTTTTTGCATTTTCTGGGGTTCACGTCTCTTCACTCCATCCCGTGTCCCTAGGTCGCTGGCCTCGTGGATCTGATTAAAAACATTCATCTTTACCATTCAATCATATGGTATATAGTAGTTATCTTGTCAAGAGAAAAATTAGAAATAGATGTCCTAAGATATTTACGGCCCCAGTGGTTGAATCATCGTGTGAAAAGTGGTGGATGGCCTAGAAAAGCAATGAATAGGAAATCAAATGGAGATGAGAAGCATGGAAAATCGCACGACTTTAGTCCACGTTATTTACAGTAGCGATTTTTATGCCAATACGAGAAAAGTGGCCAACAAAAACTGACATAGTTTTAACGAATGTGATTGTTCTGATCGTTGGCATCCATTTTTAAGCGTTGCCCACCGTTGATGACAAAAAAGAGGTCGTCTCTCTCAAATAAGGATATGCCTTCGGTGTAAATTAGTAAGTCATTTTAGTTTTAAGTTTGGTTTATAATTATATAATGATCTTCATTTAATTATGATTTTAATGATAGTATAGAGTTAATATTGTTAACATTGGTTTTCACATAGGGTAAAAATTTAATGGTATTGGTGAATATGTAGTGAATTGAAACATATCTTTAAAATTGCAAGTGGTTCCCCATTACAATCGTATAGTCTATAGTGGTGAAAACATTATGATATAAAAGGCTTCATAAATAATTTGGCAACGATTTAATATTTAGTAGACCGATAAATCATATTTTTTTTACTGATTTGGACCCCTAATTGTTTTATTATATTCATCGAAGTCAAGTTGATTGATTCAAACTATTTGCTAATTGACAAAGTTTTTCCATTATAGAAATGTTGGCTAAGAAATGTAAGTCATTTCATTCTCTAATATGACTCTAAGGGCTTCTAAACTCATGGCTCAAACACCAAATCATACATAAAACATATTTAAACACTTAATTTTCAATTATAAACACAAATATTTTGTTTGCAAATACAAATTCAAACACATAACATTTTAATCCCTACCTTTTACACTACCATAAATCAATCTTTGTTCCCTAAGCTTCCCTTGTTGTCCTTCTTCCTTTCACCTTGCCCAATCCTCTTTCCTTTTTACCCTTATACCCTTTTACCCATAATGGGTCCCTTTTTTTACTCTCGTCCCTCTTTTAGTCATGGGACAGTGGTCTTGTTGAGTTTCCTACAATCTCCTATGACTATTGTGAAAACTCCTTACTTCTTTCCACTCTTCTTGACATTTTAGGCTTTTAGGTATTCAAAATTTAAATCATGTGCATAGAATTAAGCATCATTATTTATTTTTACATTCAAATTACGAAATTTAATTATGTATTTATTCTTAAGTCATCACTTATTCACAAATAGACATCAACCTAAGACTATAACTCATTAGTTCTAAATTATTAAAACATATTAATTATCAAACTTATCTTAACCCATAACAAGTCATTAGGTTAGTCCAACATAAAGAATAGATAGGGCAAGTTGATGTTGCATGGACTAGGGCTAAATTATCTATCACTTGCAAGCACTGCCTACTTGTCACCCTTCCAATCTATTTACTTTAACATCAAATCTAATCAATATATCATTTGCTTCACACAAAACAACAATATTAAAACATATATAATGAAGTAAACTCATCTAACTAAACATAATTATTTACCAAGAACGTTCAAAATAGTTTAAATGATTATTTCATCTAACTAATCAGTATCTAGACTCTAATAAACATAAATCACTCCCCTTGTCCAAATTATATTAGAATTAGGTTAAATCATCTAAATGGTTAGTGTTATTTTAGGCTATTACACAAGACAAGTTTGCATAAATGAAAAGGGGTGATAGCGACAAGTGGATTTCATTTTCATTTCATGTCACTAAGGCCATAATATTGGATGTATGATCAAAGAACTCGTGAAAAATTAACAATTACACCATGAGTGATAAATAGTATTTAATATGTTAAATTCATGATATTAAAACATAATTATGTAATAAATAATAGCTCATAAAAGGCTTTCTTTCACCCTTCAATTACCTAACTTCCATATGAAAAAAAATATAAATTGTTTCAAAGAAAAATAGGGTTCACCAAAATGAATCAACAAGATGATGAACCACTAATTTTTGCTATGAAACATACAATTGTGTATAGTATATGATGTAAATAACATTCAAAAATCACTCCTAACTATTATGAAAATAATAAGGGAGATTTTAAGAGGCCGAAACAATGTGTACCTTGTTGAAAAAGTGTTGTTTTGAGGTCACTGAGGACTCATTCGCCCAAAGTGGCGAATGGATCCCTGTTAGGGTTTTTGAAAACTGATTTATGGGTTTTGTTCTTCAATGTTTGCACTTCTAGCTCCCAAGTGACCAACTCTCAAAAGTTTGAAACAAATTATGTAGACAACTTTTCGTGATCTTGTAATGTAGATGAAAATTTTGCAACTTTTCAACTTTGACAACTTTGCTTCAATCTTGTTCTTCACTTGATCTTCAACCTAAAAATATGAAAACACACATCAAAGAGGAGAAAAACTTGTTGATTGTTAGGGAATTGGGGTTTGCCTTGGTCAAACCCCATTTAGGTAATTAAACCTTGTAATGAAATAATGAAATATGAACATGAACAATGATACCTTAGATGATGTCTTGGAATGTAAATCTGCAATCCAACATGAAGTGACCATGAAGAATGTAGATCTTGATCTTGAATTGGATGTGAAATAATGCTTGCAAATGGATCTTCAATACTACATCAACACATTAGCTCAACGACATGCTTGATGCATTATCCCTTTGACATGATGATATGATCTTGAATTGCTGCAATAAAAATTCAATAATCTACCCTTGAATGTCCTTAAAATGCTCTTAAAAATGCTCCATATAATGCTCTTGTGAAAGTGCTCTAATGATAACTTGAACTTGCTAGGTGAAACTATGTGAATTAGCCTTGTATTTATACTAAACTTAAGAATTAACCATGAAATTCAAATAACACAAGCCAACATCAGATCTAGGATTCAAAATCATTAAAATCCCACCATAAATAAGTTCAAAAAGTGGTGTCCTAAGTAAGGAGGACCCATTCGCCACCTTGGGTGAATGGGTCCTAGCACAGTTTTCTAGGACCAAGTTTTGGGGGATGAAATAATATGCCAAAAGGGAGTCCTAGGACATAGTGGGGACCCATTTGCCCAAGGTTGTGAATGGATCCTAGGTCACTATCCTAGGACTATAAAATTTCCAAATTAAATATTATGCCACATTATTAATGAATGTCAGGATTTATCCCTAAAAAAATGCAATAAATAAGGCTTGGATTTGAATTTAAGGGGACAATTAAGCTCTAATTAACCTCAATTAATTAATAAAGCCTTATATTAGTGTGAAAGTGTAAGAAAACACTTTACAACACCCTAAATAAGGCATCATTAAGTACATCTTATCATTAATTATTAATTCCCAAACTAAGCGTGAAAAAAGGTTACTTTTTTCAATGCTGCATAAACTTTCCTAAATTAACCATTAATATAACATTACTAATATAAAAATTAAACATAACACACTATCATGTTATTACATAACACCTACAAAATAAAAATGAAGGCTTTTGGATCACACCACTCACACAAGGAAACAAACCCCTTTGATCCAAAAGGGGTATATCTAGATGATGTTGGAGTATATGTGAATCTATTCAACCATCTAAGCCTACCACTATATAACTTGGTCCTTCGTCTCCTAATATTGGTCAACTTGTCATGAAACCCATACACATTCTCTTGATGCCAAAATCATTGCACCATGATGCATGGTGAGCAACCCTTACAATATGTACATCAAGTGTGTCCTTAACATAGTCATATTCAAGTACATAATTTACCATGCCTTTAACCATACCATAGTATACATGAGATATGTCATTGCACAACTATAATAACCAACATCCATAGTGGATTAAATTTATCACAACATTAATATAAAACATAAAGTTAAGAAAAGAGCACTTGCAAATTGATCACCATGGAGACTTACCTTCTTCTTTATATCAATCAAGGTATAGAAAGCATAAATTCATCCCTATCATAATCTTGCTTCACATCAAATCTTTAAAAATTGGGAATTAAAACTCAACACAACAATGCCACATTGAATATGACACTACATTGGACCTACAAACATTAAACTATAATACAACACAACACTACAAAAATTCTACCATTTTTTTTCCTCCAATGTCTAAGTGAATAGAGAACTCAAGATGACAACTAACCTCCATCCTCTTGTGGATCCTCAAACTTTCTTTTACACCTTGAATAGATCTCATCTATTGAATGTAAAATGAAAATCACCAAAGGTTCTCTAATAGTCCCAAAAACATAAACATGCATGTCAGGTATGGCCATGATAAATTCAAAAACCAAGGATGTTGGATTCCACCAAGAGTAAAAGTATTAAAATAATAATGTTCTAAAAGAACAATAATAAAGCTTCAAAATAGAAAACTAATACTACCAATAAATCTAGAATGTGCTAAAATCTATATAGTTTGACTAGTCATATGTCCATGTTTTAAAACAAGACTTAAAACACATATTTCATAAAACATATGCATGTGTGAAATGGTATGATTAAACAATCAACCTCGTTGAGTTTTGAACTAGTGATCTCTCATGCCAACATGGTTCTCAAGTTCTCTTCATTTGTCTTATATAGAAATACAAGCAACTATTACATTATGATGTAGGAGCATCTAGGGGTACTAGCAAATCTTGTATCACCAAAAATATTGCTATTTTATTTTTGTTTATTTTCATCAAGGGCTTAGGGATTAGAAAAGAATAAATATTTTGATTTGCAACTTTGTAATTTCCCTTGGGGTGAAATTGCAATTGTAATTTTGGTGGGAATTATGCATTTATCAATGTTTCTAAGGTATAAATTGGGAAAATACCCCTCTTGGGCATCTCATTCTTGGTGGGGACCATTTGGGGTGCATGTGCATGCATGTTCAATTGCATTCCTTGCATGCAATTGCATGTTTGTGACACACGCTTTGCATGTTGTTGCATGTCCATAGTTGGAGCTGTCAGAGCCACCAAGAATCAAAGAAGGTGTCATAATTGACCAAATTTGATTGGCCATGGTTTAGGTGCCCATGTGAAGGTCTTGTGAGCATTGAGTAATTTTATTATTTTATGATTATTTCTCCATGTGGCATGGGTTTTCCAAGGAGGTGTTTTTCTTGTGGTTTTCTCATTCTAAAACATCTATATTATGATGCCTTGTCATTTGGGAAGAGGGCTTTAGGAGTTTTTGTAGGTGAGATGGGGAGATGTTTTTAGATTGAAGAGAGGATTTGAAGACTCCATTTTTGTATATTTTTATTTGCATAGCAGCCCATGTTTTAGGGAGCTAGTGAGCTCCACATTTTGAGAGATAGTGAGCTAGTGAAGTTCATGTGAAGGGAGCTTGAGAGCTTCAGCTGAAAGAAGGTTGAAGGAGACCAAGAAGACATTTTTGTTGCAGGTTTGGAGGTGTGCTACATCAACAAGAAGATTTATAATTTCATGGTTTGATTGCAGCAGTGATTTCTAATGAAGATTGCAAGGTGAAGATGCTAGATGCTTGTGATAGAAGTTTCTATGATTTAAATGGTTGTGGTAGAACAACCATTAGTTTCAGTTATGCTATGTAATTCTTGAATTTCCAAGAGATTTTGAATGAACAAAGAACACTTCATGTAGATTTTTGTGTTGTTTCAAACCATTTATAGGTTGAATTTTTAGATTGTTGTGGGTATGTAAATGAGAGTTGGTTTCTCACTTCATTACATTGATTTATATGTACCTTGTTTAATGATTATTTATAATAAAACATAAAACATCAATGTAAGTTTGAAAATTCATGGGTTGGATTTTTTTGTTGAGATTACAAATAATTCTAACATGTCAAAAATTTAATACATCCTCCAATTTATGAAAAGAAAATATTTTCTATGTTTTTAAAAGAATCAAAAACTAATTTACATCAAGAAGAAAAACTTGGAATATTTGTCATGTCCCCTTTTTTGAGAAACTAGTTGAAGGGAGAAATTCGGGAATCCTACCACATTTAATCACAAAACATCCTCTTAACTTGCAAAAGGGAATAAGAGATCAACAGAGATGCCTATACATACTACCCAAATCTCATAGGAATTAGGCCAGGAGGATGGAAGTTTTCATCATCAAGAGGTCGTCAGTACATGCTCTTTGTATTGGAGCAGGACCGTTTCTGGGAATTCCCATGCATTCGTCCTTAGTTGTGATTGATGGGACACCTCTAGATTATACAGTTTCAAGCTCAAGGCACTAGAAGGGAGGGAAGGACCAAGAAATCTCGTGAATAGAATTGCAAGATGACACATTACCCGACAAGGCATTACTAGTGGCCTTAGGGCTGACCTAATGTAACATGTGAGAATGTAATTTCTGGGGTTGGTGCCAATTTGGCTCAAGGCCGACCTACTCCTTTAGGGAGAGAGATAGCATATAAATTTAGGAAGATAGTTCATGTGGTTCATCAATTATTATGAAATTTTCTTGTGAATTGGGACACTTGTGTTCTAATTACTTTTGTGGACAAAAACCCATAGGAGCTTGTGATCATTGGACGAAAACCCAACGGTCACCAGGATCAAAGGACAAAATCCCTTTGGTTATTGAGGGAATTCTCATTCAAGGATTGCATCTGAGCTTCAAGGAATTAGTAGGGAAGTCAATAGGATTATCGTGGATCTGTGTGCACCATTCCAGATCAGTATTTGTAGTCATTGTGAGTTGTTATTATCATTTCATGTATATGGATATAATTTTGAATCTTTTTTAATATATCAACCGATCCTCGTGGTTTATGTTTCTCCAATTTTAGTTTAATTCATTAGATATATCTACATATTCCTATTTATGTTGATAAATATAATTAAGCAACATCACAATAATAATAATGTTCTAAAAGAATTGTAAATCAGAAATCAAGACAAAAGTCATTATAGAAGTAATGAATTAAAGCAATCAACCACTAATACAACAATTCAATACTACAATTTAATTCCCAAATTATTCAATAAAGAACAAGCAACATGAATTCAAATGAACACAACTTTTACCTCACACATGTTGTCTCGAATTACCTCCATTGTACATTTTCGCTATGTTATGCTCTTAGAATTTGATGCGCTTCTTTTGCCAAAAGCTCAAGTGTGTGTGAAGATCGCAAAGACACCAAAGCTCCAAAGTTTGTGGTTCAATTAGAATGAATGTGATAACTTGCTTATATAGAAATTCACATATGATCAACGGTGTAGATTAAGAGGTGATGAAACATTATCAATAATCAAGATTGATTAATATAATTAGATCAATTAGTTAACTCAACGCATGATAAGTCAAGTGAGCTAAATTTAGAGTTAACTGATTGCATGAGAGGTTTAATAATTAATTGTAGATTATTTATTATTGAATGTGCAAGATAAGCTAAATAAACAAAATGAAAATTTTCATTTATTTAGAGAAGAGATAAATTTAGATAAATTAAATAATTGAAATAATTACTCTAGGAGATGGTGCATGAATAATTAAATAATTAAGGTGATTATTTAACTATAGAGGAAACGATAATGAATCATTAAATAATTATAAAAGAAAAATTATTTAATTATAGAGGGTAAGTCATGAGGAATAATTACAGAAATAATGATTTATTTAATTAATTAGAAGAATAAAGAATAATCAATGACTAATTAAATAATATCAAATTATTTAATTAATAGTAGAATATGGAATGAGAGAATAATCAAATATTATTTAATTATGTGGAAGATAACTGAGATTGAGTGTGAGTTAACTAGTTGCATGAGAAGTGAAGTGAACGAAAGTGTTAGAAGATAAATTTAGATTTGCATGAGAGGATAATAATTAATTAAATAAATAAATTATTCAAGGAATGTGCAAGTGGGAATTAGATAAATAAATAAAATATTTTATTTATTCATGATGAATGGATAAAGTTGACAAAAGAGGGATAGTTAAATAATTAAAATAATTATTTAATTTTAGAAAAGTGGATGAATGTTAATTAAACAATTGATAATAATCATTTAATTAATTTAGAGGAATAAGATAATTAAAGACTTTTGTTTTAGGTAAGTGTTACCAAAATTATGGGTGGTAACTCTCAGATTATTTTAGTTATTTTTGATATATTCCCCCGTGGCGTTGGTGGCCACACTATCATCCTGAAAAGGGCATTTTATTATCATTAAAACCCTGCCACCCTTTCCTACAAATTTTGTGTCGAACAAAGACGTGTTCATCTTTGCACGAGCCATTATTCTTATCAATATTGATGGCATTTACTTGTTCTCGAATCCCGTAGGCTTTGGCTTGCAGCAAAATAATTAAACTTCACCTTGTTCATGTGTTTCAGTACTCCATTCCATTACAGAGGATTCTGGCTTATCCTCATATGATTTTTCACTTTACGGGTTAATTAAATTAGAATTAATGGGAAGCCAAAATATTATTTTAGATTTTGCGTTCTCAATGGAGACTCCTATTCTATTAACCAGTGACCATAGCCAATTGTCTTTCTTGGGTTGTATTACTAACCAGTGTTTGAAACTTGTGTTGGTTGAGAGAGGGTTATTGACAATGAAGGTCGTATGACTTATTTTAGGGAAGAAATTTCTAGTCTCAGAGGAGCGTCACCGAGTGAATACTGATATACCAACACATTTTGTTGCTTCGCTCCTTAATCTTTGAGTGCCCAAAGATGTCGTTGGATAGTTAACCCACAAGTTGTTTTGTTCCCATTTGCTTGGAGATTTAGATGTGGTTCTCAATGATGCACAACTTGGAGTTGGTATCCCTTGTCCACGGGATCTTTGATTGCCAGTTGGGATTCCACATTATTATTCCTTTTTGTTAGATATCAAAGATGGGGAGCTCCTGGTTCATTGTGGCCACACCTTGGTTACCTATTGGCTCCTTTGCAGATTGTACCAATTCAAGCTGGTAGATGACTTCTACTAGCTCGAGGAGTTTTATTTTTTAGGAATGACCAAAGACTTGCTTTCATTTTTTGGCATTCTCCTAGATAAGATACACCTAGGGTTATTTTATGGGTTGGATTTGGTTTAGGTGTTAATGGGTATATTTCAAGTTTGATACAGTTGCGATTTTGGTTATAATAGTAAAATCTTATGTAAATATCTTCGTAGCTCAATATTTTGAAGATGCAAAAATGTGCTAGTTTAGGGTTAAAGAGATATATGCTCATTTTTTAAATAGTGTATTGAAAATGACGTTCTTCTATGGATAAGAACTCTTATGAGATTAAGGACATGATATTAATATGTACTCTCTTATCCTATGGCTATTTTTCACTTATCTGGGTAAAAATGATTTGAGAGGTCTATTGATCCTAAATATTTAGTCTAAAGATTTAACCTTAATACTAGAGGTTTAAAAGAGCCATTTATGGTTCCATTATATATAATATGTTAGTTTGTATGAGCGAATTTATGTGTATTATCTTTCATTGGCATTGATATTCAAAATGTTTCAACTCATCTATGTGTTATTTATAAAGATTAAGGTATACACTATTTTAATTATCAGGGTTGCACCTGTTTGTTCTTTTATATAAGGGTTTTATTACTAGACAAGAGCTTTGTTTGAAGGAGGTCGTAATTAGTTTTACTGTGCCACTGAAACTCCATTTTGCATAAAGGTCAAAATCCTTGTGACAATTTTTATTTATCAAGTGGTTTCCATCTTTCGCGTTAGCATTATGCATCCCTTACGTTTATCTTTTTCCCTTAGGTCCACCCTTGACAGTGTTCAAACCACACCTGGGTTGTTCCCTTAGTTTAATCATGATTATTCCACCTCGAGAATTTCCTGAAACATTCGTGCTTTCAAAGGTTGGAATGGACACAACCCTCGGCACGTGTTCAACGTTTTGGCTACCAAACCCTATTTTAAATTTACAAGATGGGTCGTTTTATTTTCCATTTGTGTGCTCTTGCTTCGCCACAGTTTGGGAAAAGCCCTGGTAATGGAGACTCCAGTTTTTTTAACTTGCACCAAAACTCAATTAGCATTCCTTTGGCCAATTTATGACTGGCATTTAAAAGGTTTGTTGCAAAACCCAGACTCCCTTACCATTAAGGATGTTACAATGATGTTGGGGGAAGGTTTATGACCACTAGTGTGAGATACCGGGTGAATTCTGATATCACTTCTCGCTTTGTGGCTTCCTTATCGAATCTTTATGCAAATAAGGAAATGATTTTTCAATTGACCCAACGAGTTTTTAAACACACTTTTCTGCAAGGTTTAGACGTGATATTGAAAGTTGCTTAATTAGGTGAAGGAATCGCTCGCCCATGCAATTTGCCACTTTCTAGCCATAAAGTCGTCGAACTTCTTCCTTTTTTATCAAATGCTTCTGAGTTGGATTATTGGGAGCATCACCTTCGCATTAAAAATGCCTATGAATTTCTCAAATGCTTGTATAAGCTCATGAATGTTAAAGATTCTAAATGGATTTCACTTTTTATTGCCTGGGAGGCATATGAAACACAATTTCCAAAATAGTTTTGGATATTGTATATAAAAGTTTTTTTGTTTTGTGTAGCCCTAAAAGCTTGAGATGAAATTGTTGGTAGGCTTAAGGACTAAAGATTAGCTTAGATTTATTTACGACCGTTTAGTATATGTGGTAATTTTATGGATGGTTGTACTTCTGGTTTAAGTTTCTTTGAAACATAAGTTGTTTGGTTCAAATGTATAGAATAGTATGTGGCAACATAAAGCTACTCTTGTAACAATTGTAATGATATTTTTTTGCCACTGAGTTGCATTTTCAACTTTTCAAGAAAAGGGCATGTTATTAATAATTTTCTTTATCTAGCCATTTATACATTTCCACATTATGCTTACAAGGTTCAATGTATATGTTGCTTGTAATTTAGTTCTTCTTGGTTTCAGGTGACAAGACCATTGATTTCATTATGTTATAGATGACATTGTTGTTAATGTTGTTTTATTCTATTGTTCGCTTATTGTTCAGTTGCTCCTTGGTTGTCATGATTATTTATCCTGTATCCTTTAATGTTGTCACTATTTGGATTAATTATTAAATTTCAATGAGCTTATCTATATTTGTATGTTATTACTTGTTAATTCACTTATAAAACCAAATCGGTTTTAGGTTCAAGAACATGTGCCTTTCTTGGGGTTCAAGCTTTTTGAAATGTGATCACTTACCTCATGCTTGACCCCATTACCTTCCTTGAGTTCCTTTGTTATGCTCGATCTCCTTCATCTATTTTTTCATCCTAGATTATTGTTTCTAAGTCCTACCATGCCTCCATTCGTGTTGCAGTTAGACAAAACTCCGTTTGATTAATATCATGGTTTGCTAGTTTGTATGTCGCCCTGTTTGCTTCCTAGTATACATGGTTGACTAAAACAATTTGTAGTTCTTCCAAGAGATCTTTAATCTTGTTGAATTTTGATTGAATTTTCCATACTTTGATATGGAATTTAGTAATGGTTCTTACGCATACTATCGAATCACATTCTATCTCAATAGACCTTAGTCCTTTCTCCTTGCAAAGTAATAATCCGTGCAGGACACCTTCTATTTCTGTTGCATTATTTGTTGATGGAGGGGGTTTAATTGGTCTAGTTGCAATTAGTGATCCCCTCACATTACGGATAATTCATCCTGCTCCTACCAATCTTGGGTTTCCCTAGGATGCTCCATCCCTATTTAATTTGAATCTACCTATTGTAGAGGGGCACAATTTAGCTTTATCCCTCTTTGCTTTTGAGTTTGAGGCTAGTTGGAATGATGATGGAATTTTCAAGTCCTTCTAGTTCTTCATCAGGCTTTCATCCCAACATGTGAATTTGGTTTTCCTTTTTAGCTTGATGCAGGCATTCAACCATTCTGTTATATTCCTTTCGATGGCTTGTGTGATTTCCTCAACTTTTTTGGCTTTGTCCTAAATGATTCTTTTATCGTGTTCTTTCCAAATGTTCCAAATCATAATTAAGGGAGTTGTTTTCCATATTTGTCCCCACAAAGATTCCTTTTTTTTCAAATTGGGCCAGCTAGTGAGTAATTCCCTTAGCTTATTATTCCTCGGGGTCATCCACCCAAGTTTATTTTGTAACCAATCCCAACAATGTTCTACGATGGGTAGTTTAGAAGTAGGTGATCCAAATCTTCTTCATTCTTACAACACAGTACACATCTGCTTGGGCCTTCAAAGCTTACAACTTTCAATCTCTCCCCTGTTAGTATTTTGTTGTGCAGTGTTGTCCAGGTGAATGCCCCTGCCTTAGGGAGCACCCCTTTACCCCAACAAAGTTTTTTGGGCCAAACACCACTTTCTTGCCTAACTTGAATCTGATAACCCATTTTAACAGTGTATTTTCCCGATTTGGCACCACACCAAATTATCTTATTTGCTTGTGTATTTAGATTTACCTTCCTTTCATGCATTATTTCTTCTAGCTTCTTTTTTGCTTCCTCGTCCAAGGGAAGATCAACTAGGATATGCCATTGGCTTCCCCCATTTGCATCCCTCCTAACATAGTCATGTACACTTCTACTAAAGGTCTGTTTTCAATAAGATGAATATGGGGAGCCAATTTTGGGTACTCATTTAATGGTTTGTATCTGCCCCATGAGTCCTTCCAGAAATATGATCTTTTCCCATTATTGATTTGTCATGTTATGTGGTCAGTTATTACATGCTTTGAGCTTTGCATAAAGTTCCAGATGTGAGAACCATTTCTTGCATTTGCTATAGTCAATATCCTTTCTGGTTTTGGGTTATCTAGGTACTTCTGCATTATTCAGCACCATAGAAGTGAAGGATTGTGATACATTTTTCACACTAACTAAGCCCCTAAGGCTTCATTTTGTAATTTTAAGTTTCTTATACCAACACCTTCCTCTTCCTAGGACCTACATACTTTGTCCCATCGAATTAGTGGGATTTTATGTTAACTACATACATGACATGGAATATAGGGATTGTTGACAACACTGCTTTAATCATTGCTATCCTACCTACTAGTGAAAGCCATTTTCCCCTCCAACTTAGAGCTTTGTTATTACACCTTTCTTTTATTTGTTCCCACAGACCAGTCTGACTTATACCCTCGAATAAAGGCACCCATAGATATTTGTAGGGTAACACATCAATTGAGTAACCCAATAATTTAGCAATCCTTCTTTGTAAGGTTTTCTTTATGTGAAAGAAGTATATCTTGGATTTTTCCATATTTATTTGCTAACCTGAGATATTATTGTATTCTTGTAAGCAATCTCTTATATTTACTTCCTCTTGAATGGTAGCTTCACCGTATAACAAAGTGTCATCCACAAATTGTTGGTGAGTTAGAAATTCTATCCCTTGTGCAACTTGTAATCCTCTCCATAGGCCTTGTTCTTTCTTGGAGGCAATATGCCTACCCAGGGCTTCTGCCATAATAATGAATAAAAGGGGGAGATTGGGTCTCCTTGCCTTATCCCATTGGAGTTTTGGAAGAAACCACATGGGGCATTGTTAACTAGTATTGAATATCTTGTTGAGGAAATGCACTGGAAAATCATTTGCAACCATTCTTGATCAAAGCCAAACTTCTCCATGATTTTGATTAATATTCACCACTTTACCTTATCGTATGCTTTGCTTATGTCCAATTTTATCATCATACTTTTCTTTCTCTCTTTTTTTATCATGTGAACAACTTCATTGGCTAGAATGATGTAATCCACAATATCCCTTCACGGAGTGAAACCACTTTGGTTTGGTGAAATGATTTTTTCCAAAACCTTCTTGAGCCTGTTTGTTAAGGCTTTGGACATAATTTTATATATGTTATTGCATAGTGAATGGGGTGGTAGTCACCAAAGTTCTCACATACTTCCTTCTTAGGAAAGAGTACTATCGTAGTATTGTTCAAATATTTCACAAACTTTTTGTGTCTTCTAAAATCTTCTATTAATTCCCATATTTCATTTTCAAAAATATGCTAGCACTTCTAATAAAAGAAAGTTGGGTACCCATTAGGACCTAGAGCTTTTAAAGGGTGGAGCTGGAAGGCAGCCACCTTTATCTCTTCTTTACAAAAAGGTTTTGTTAACATTTGACTGTCTTCTAGCGTAATTAGCCTAGGTATATTTGTTAAGATTCTACTATCATTTAGCACTTCCTTATCATCTTCTAGGGCTAAGACCTTTTTATAAAATTTAATTGCCTCTTCCTCAATACCTCATTTCCCTTGGATTATGGTACCTTTTGTAGACTAAATACTTGATATCTTTTTTTGAGCTTTTTTAATCTTGGTTGCATTATGAAAAAACTTTGTGTTTGCATCCCCTTATGTTAACCACACTTCTCTTGACTTAGTTTGCCAATAATCCTCTTCCCTAGCCAAAATTCCCTCATACTCTACCATTAGTGCTTTTTCTTTCAAGTAATCCTCTTGGATCATACCTTCTTTAATAACTTTAATATTTAGTGTTGACAGTTCTTCCTCCAATGTTTCTTTTCCTGAGAAGATATTTTTGAAAACTATCTTATTCCAAATTTATAACTTTTTCTTTATGTACTTCAATTTGCACATAAAAATAAAACTCTTGGTCCCACTATACTTTGGTGCCTCTCTCCACCATTTACCAATTGTTTCAATCAAGTCATCCTGTCTAAACCACATTTTTTCCATTTTAAAATGAGACCTTGAGTTGTTGTTTTCCTCTATTAGTGACAATTTAACTAGATAGTGGTTTGACCCGACCAGTGGTAGAATTTTTGTCTCAATAGATTGGTTGACTTCCAGCCAGTCTTGAGAATACAAGAACCTATCTAACTTCTCTTTTATGCACCAGTCACCATTTCGCCTATTTGACCAGGTATACACTCCAATTTTGATAGGTGCCTCCATGAGATTGTCATGGTGAAGGAACATACCAAAGGCCACCATTGAAGGGGATGTTATCTTGTTACCACCCCACTTTTCCTCTATTCTCAATACTGTGTTGAAATCTCCACCTAAAATTATTCTTTTCTTATTTATTAGGGAGACTTGTTGACTTGATGTGTTCCATAATTTCTCTTTCTTCCCACTCTTGGTAGGTCCATAGATATTGAAAAGATATAAATATTTATTTTTCTTTATGTTCTTGATATTGCATAGCATCCAATTTGGCTACTTTTCAATTATGTTTACATTAATAATATTGCTTTTCCAAAGTATGCCTAGACCACCAATTGTTCTGAAGGCTTTAGAGTATGCCTCCTCCTAACCCAATATGTAAAAGATCTTATTTTCCTCCTCGATCTTGGTTTCTTGCAGGAGAATGACATCTGTGTCTGCTTTTACTATTTGACATCTGATCAGATGCCTTTATTTGGGGTATTCAACCCCCTTACACTCCATTTTGTAATTTTTATGGTTCTTCCTGTTGGGAGTGTTATGCTCCCTTAATGTCTTGAAGGAAGTTCTTGATGCTCTCAAGCCCTTTCTCATGTGCTAGCTCCTCCCTAATTTGCCTTCTTGATTTCCTCCCTTTCTTCTTATTGTTTTTCTCTGGAAAGTCCAAAAAATGAGCTAATGTTTGTGTTATGCTCCTATTCTCAATTATGTCAAATTCGTCAAACTCTTCGTCTTCACTTTCCGATAAGAAACCTTCTAACACCTCTGTTGGTTGCTTGCAGGGGTTTTCCTTTGTGTGGGCACTCCTGGCCCTGGTGTCTGGCTATTAACTTCCTCTATTTGTTTGTGGAATTTTGTTGCCTTCCTATAGTTTGGTTTTTGTGCCCAGGGCTTGTGGCAGGTGGTGATTTTGAGTGTATCTCATGTGCCACCTTTTCCTCATGCCTTATGATTTCTACTTGGTTTATATACGAGGCTTCCTTGGGGCTTGGAGACCTAGTTTCCTTAATTATTTTTTTGGTTTCCTTTTTTCTCCACACCTACTTAATTTTTGGGGAAGCCTTTTATATTACTGTGTTATTATCTTTTGTTAGCCTTTTATGTCTAGGAGTCTTTCGTTCCTCTATTTCAATGCCCTATTTCTACATCCTTGCTTTGGATTTGATATTTATTTCCTTAGGGATTTCTTTTATTGCTACTATCTTAATTTGGCATAAAGATAAGAGTTTTCTTTTAGTAGAGGAACATCAATTTCTACTAGTGCTCCTAAGGACCTTCTGATCTTCTCTAGGCATTCCTCTGACCAAAATTTGAGGGGTAGATTGTATAGTCTGATCCATTTTGCTTTTGAATATGATGAATGTTTTTGGGGATTGAAGTTAGTTTCCCATTTTTGTGTGTAGATGGTGTGACCTTCTATTTCCCATGTGCTCTGATTTAGAGCCTTTTCTCTATCTTCTATAGAGAGGAATACCACCATGAAGAAAACCTTAGGGAGAAATTTAATTCCATGGTTTTGTTTTATGCTCGATCGCACCCATTCTTCAATCTCTTTTATTCCCTTATGTGGTCCGAGGATTTTGCAAATTATGGCTAGGTCTTCCAAAATGCCAATGTCTTCCTCTGTTTCCTCTTGGACATCTATTTTGATTGGTACCTTTGTTTTTTCTTCCTCAGAGATTTTGTTATCCTTCTTTATAGCAATATGAGAAATTTGTTTGCTTTTACTTTGACTTTATTGGTTTGTTTGTGGTGGGATGGTATTCTAGTTGCCTTTTATTCTGTCCCACCTTATGCGCCTGTTGGTTTTTAGGATTTTTTGGATCTTCTTTTCTTGAGGTTGTTGTTTGCAACTTCTTCTTGTCTATTTCAATATGATTCAGCTAGGTGACAAAATGTGGCTTTTTGAAATGAAATCTATATTTTCCTTCCACCATTTCTTTTGGCCTTCTTCTTCGTGGTTCATCCTTCCTTCCCTCTTCTAATCTTCTTTTGTTTTTGTTTGCTTTCTTAGGTCTTCTATTTGGGTCCATGCCTTCTGATCTTCCAAGATTACTGATTGTAAATTTATATTTAAGTTTGGGTTCCACTTAATTCACATTCCATGGATTCACATAAAAATTTGCATTCAAAAATATTCACAAGGAGAGCTTTAGTTATTTGACATAATTTTTTTTAGATAATTAAAGACTTATTTAAATAAATAAGATTTATTTAATTAATCAGGAAGAATAAAGAATTAAAGATAAATTAAATAAATAGGATTTACTTAACTCATCAAGAAGAATAAAGAATTAAACATATAATTAAATAAATAGGATTTATTTAACTAATCAAGAAGGATAAAGAATTAAAGACAATTAAATAAATATGTTTTATTTAACTAATCAAGAAGAATAAAGAATTAAAGATATAATTAAATAAATAGGATTTATTTATTTAATCGAGAAGAATAAAAAATTAAAGATATGATTAAATAAATAGGATTTATTTAACTAATTGAGAAGATTAATTAAAATGAATTAATTAAATAACATAGTCATTTAATTAATAGTGGAAATATGATTTTAGACAATAGTTAAATAATTGAACATCTATTTAATCATCAGGGAAAGACGAATATTAGTGTTAAAATACTAGTTCGTAGGCTATGACAATTTCAGGTATCTACATTTTGCCCCTCTTTGATACAATACATTTTTATAGCATTGTATCAAAGACAATTTTAAAAAATGATGTTTAGGAGTTGCCCTGGTATACCCCAGTGACAGGGGGATAGCATAGTACCGCCTCGTAAAAAAATGTAAATTTTCCAAAAATTCGAAAAAAAATGGAAAATTATTTTGACAAGTTGATTTGATGCATTTAAGTGCAAGGACTGGTAGAAGAAATGTTGACTAGAAGAAAATGTTAGTAAGGAGTGAAGACCCGTTAGATGGACCGTTCATCCAAATCAAGATTAATATAATGATTGATAGTTTTTGAACTTTCAACAATGCACTTTTTTTATCATCATAGAGTGTTTTATTATGGGACAAGTGGATGTATGCACACCTAAGCATAAATTGCAAAGGGAAATTTGTTTCCATTTGCCCAAAGATTATGATATATGGACAAGTGGAAAGTGTACACCAAGTTCAGACAAAACTTGGTGACGTTAGTATCCATTTGTCAAAGATTCAAATGCATCATACAAGGAATGCCTTGATTCATACTAGATACAATAAAACCTTGCAAAATATGTGAGAGAACAACTATAGAGCATGTTTATCCAGATGCAAGAAAGTGTTAGATTGGATTTTGACTTGTATAAGATGTTTAGATTATGCTAGATGGTGCTCAATCACATACATGGAGCTTAATTTCCCTAGTCGTGTTACCAAGACAAACCATGTAAATATCAATTAAAGAGAAAAAAAAGATCATGATCCATCATCGCTCCTCTCATCACTTGTGGAATTCATCGAGGCACATAGTATCATGATAAAAAGATAAATCAAATAAAATATAGTACTTAACAAGAGAAAACAAGTCAACAACCATTTAGATCTTCTTGCCTACTAAAAGCGTTCAGATAGGATTTCAAAAGATTACCCTGATTTAAGGAATGAAACATTTTGTATAAGACGCCTGGTCTAGTTTCAATAATGTAACATCTTAGGAGACATGATTTTTTGATTATATGGGTATTGTTGATAGATACACAAATAATTGATCAACTAGGTTGAAGACAAGTTTGA
>VDFB02118092.1:74010-97465 GCA_007258455.2 Sequoia sempervirens | reverse complement strand
TAAAACATTCACAGAATAGAACAGATATATATGAAGCATTGCAGTCTTTATTCATGTACTTGCAGCATTACATTATCATATCAACTACACTTTCCCGACTACGAACCATACAGCAACATAAATAGTTAACCGGCGTCGGTTGAGAGCACTAATCGTTGACAACTGACAAGTACCAACTAATCCTGAGTGCTAACTAACCTGAGTTCTAACTGACCCGAGTGCTAACTAGTCCCGAGTGCTAAACCCGGACAAAACATTATTTATTTATTCCATTATTATCTATTCCCAGTACGACCGACTACAACATTTATTTAATTAGTACGGTCGATTACAATATAATTATTTATTAACATGGCTGTCTACATCATCCCCCCTACAAAGTAGTCGTCTTCCAGACGACTGAAAACAAAAAGTGCCAACTCCTCGTAGTTTTCCTGTAATTGATTCTCCCTCTGTGTTGAAATTCGTTGTGCATCAGCCACTTGGGTATCCTTCTCTATCAACTTCTCCTCAAGAGCTGCCACTCTTGTTTGCTCGGCTGCCAACTACTCTTGTAACTGTACTATGATGGCTGGTTGCACTGCAAATTGGCAATTCCAATAAATTTGATGGGGGTCTGGGGGCAACGCCCCCATCGGGGTCAAGGGGCAGCACCCCTTGCAGGGGTCTGGGGGCAGCGCCCCCAGCGGGGTCAAGGGGTAGCACCCCTTGCGGGGTTTGGGGGCGCTGCCCCCAGCGGGGTCGAGGGGCAGCGCCCCTCACGGGGTCCGGGGGCAGCATTACACGCCTTATTTTCATGATTTTTCCAGAGGTTCCGAATAGTGCTGACGAAGCTGAAAAATACAGATTTTGCATTGTTTTTCTTAGACTTTACTTTCTCTAGGTCGATGCTTGGTACGGCCTGCCTTTTACAAACTTCGATACTTGGTACAGTCTTTTTTTGTTTGGTACGTATGACTTTCTCCTTGATCCGTACGGCCTCCTTATGCCGTTCTTTCTGGTTTGGTACAGTGCTTCTTATTCTGCTGCGTACGGTTTCCTTCTGTTTTGGCCGTACAGAGTTTTTCCTTTTGCTTTTACTTAGTCGTACGGCCTTTAAATAGCACCTGCGTACAACCCTCTTCAAGTTCTTCCGTACGTACTTTGGAATTCTTCTAATTTGCCACCGTATGGCCCTCTTCTTATCTATCCACTGTACGACCGTTTCTTCCCAGCGTACGGATTTATTCTCATCACTCCGCCATACGGCTTTCTTCTCCTCCTATCGTACGGATTTCTTCTTCCTACTACGTACGGCCTCGCTTTCCCTTACGCGTACGGACTTTTGCTTTGTGCGTACGGCCTTATCAATGAGGGGTTTGATTGCTGGCGTGGCCCTTCCTTGTCAACTTGGCGCTTGCAATCTTAATTTTCTTTTCACATGACAACGTACTATGTGTTTCTGTTGATACCGTACAACCTCCTCCTCTAGCACTCGTACGGCTTGTCTCCCAACATACGGATTTCTTCTGGCCCGTACGAGGTTCCCTTCCAAGCTCCTTACACTATTTTCTTTTGTGCGTCGTACGACCTCTTCTCCTCCAGCGATCTGTACGTGGCTTTGATTGGTGTGTTGTACGTGATTTCCTTCTGAGTTCTTCCTTGTCCGTACATCGTACGGAGGTGCCTCCTGTGATGGGCGTACAAGCTTCTTCCCTTTGCTTCGTCCTTCCTTTGTGCGACTGATTTGGCCGGTGAAGTCTTGTCGAATCTCTCTCCTTTCGCCTTTTCCTTCCTGAGCTTGACCATACGGTGTACTATATGCTTGATGAGAATATTTCTTCGTACTTTTTTATATAACTCACCTTTGTCTCCCTTCAAATTTCTTTTATTTGTCCCCTTCAATTTTTTAATTCTCTCTATTTTTCCCCATTTCACTCCTTTGATAATTTTTAATTTTTTCTTATGTCGTTCATTTTCTCTCTCATCCCCCCTCTCTTCTTTTCCATTTTTCCTTTCTTTATCTCTTTTTTCTCTCTTTATCTCTTTTCTTTTTTTCTAATTTTTTAATATTTTCATACTTTTCATTTTTTAACTCCAACACAATTTTTTCATCTCGTACCTATTCAAACTTGTGGACTAGCGTATCGTCCAGTTTTGAGACTCTTCCTTTGTACTCTCCATACTCGGCCGAAAGTGTTTGGCTGGGCCTTCCAATAAGCCATTCAACGAGCTTGTCTCGTCCTCCGAACAACTCTTGAGTTCAAGTACACCTTTGGTGTTCGGTTCCATAGCTTTCCTTCCCTCGTCCACATCCGACTCACCTCCATCCGATTCAGATCCAGAGGAAGCCAATTCTTCGCTCACGGCCTGGTTCTTCAAGTCAATGACGTACTTCCGCCCGTTGTTCTCGATCGAGAGTGTGTTCCTCTTCCAATTATGATTTGCCTTCGCGGCTATCAGCCATCCTCTCCCAAGTAGTGCATCGTATGCTTTCCTCTGTAATGGGATGATGACAAAATTTAGCAAAAACTGTTGTGTCCCAATCGTCACCTTCTGCGCCATCAGCATTCCCAACGGCTTGATACCATGTTGATCAGCGCCAACCAGTTGGAATGTCGGTGGCCAAAGTGTAGGTTTCCCAAGACTCTTCCATGTGTCTTCGGGTAGTACGTTGACTCCCAATCCTCCGTCGACGATAGTATTTTTCAAGATATTCCCTCTAATCTTCATATGCACGACTGCTGGCATCTTTCCGATGTTCGCTGTGAGCAATACTGGCTCAATTGTTTGTTCACCATACGGTGGCAGTTTTGGTATCAATTCTTGCCTTCGTTCCTCCAATTGCAGTTGCTTGCCATCCCCGACGACATTTGTGATCGCCAGTCCCAACTACGGCATAGTCTGTAGTAGGTCAGTTACTTTTATTGGTATGGTGGTCTGCAGTACCTACCGTATGATGTTGGTTTCTGCCTCCGACCGCCAAGAGGTTCCAGGCTTCTCTACAGGTACTTTGTTTTCTTTCGCCATCACCAGTTCCACTTCAGTTTTTGCTTCCTTCATCCTTTGTTTCTCTGTACATGGATCTGGGTAAGTGGCCTTTTTTGCTTGTGCTCTGGTGATCGCCAGTACCTCTTGTTCTTCTACTTCCAGCATGTGGATACCCTTTTGCTTAGGGCATTCGTTATCTTCATGATCGCCTGGTCCACACCACTTACACAATCTCCCTCCCGAACCTTGACTGTTCTAGCAGTTCCTGGCAAAGTGGCCCCATTCGTTGCACTTCCTGCATTGGATCATGGGCCTTCCTTTTGCATCATACTGTATCATGTTTCTCGGACTTTTGTTGCTCCGGTAACCTCTAGGGGATGCATTGCTATTGTACTAGGGCTTTGGTGGTGTGTTCGACGGTGTTGACGGCTCTCCATGAGTGAAGAGTACTTGTGCACTTTTGGTTTTTAAGTTGTATGGGCATTCCTTGACGGAATGTCCCATCACTTGGCAAATATCGCAGAATAAGTTCTTGGGACAGTTTGCCTTCGTGTGACCTTCCGCATTGCAGTTCGTACACCACAGTTCTCTAGCTTCTCTCGTACTCTCCTTGTCGCCTTCAATTCTTTCATCATTCGCATCATATCTTTCCTAAGTGCTTGTACAGTCTTGGATTCACCGTCGCTGTCGTCCGTACTCTCCTCGTCGTCTGTCTTCTTTTTCCCTCGGGAGGATGTTTTATTTTCACTTTCTATGTCCATTGCCCGATTGTATGCTTCGGTGTACGACGAAGGAGGTACGACTTTCATTTTCTTTCTTAATGACGGAAGCAAGCCCTCGATGAACCATCTTTTCTTCAACCCATCGGCCGGTTGTGCCTCCAATTTCCCCAGCAAATCTTTGAGTCTTCGGTTGTAGGTCCGCACACTCTCGTGCTTTCCTTGCTTGGTATTGTATATCTCCGCAACAATCTCGCTATCATCCCACAGGAGTTTGAACTCCTCTTGAAATGCTTTCTTCAATAATCTCCATTTAGCTTTGTGTGCTTGATCTAATTCAGAGTACCAATCAATGGCACTCTCTCTAAGTGTCGCTGGAAATGCTTTCAGCCACTGGTCAGGATCATCCTGTCCGCTGGCTATCCAAATAGTTTCACATGTCTTACAGTGTCGTACTGGATCTTTTGATCCATTCCCCATGAACTTCGACAGCTTTTGCTGATCCAGATGAGCCATCTTTCCCTGCTGTCCTCCTTGTGTGTTGGACCCGAGTAGACTGGTTTCCCCGCTACGTTCTGGTGTGTCACTTGCACTCTCAGCCACGTACAATTCACTCCCACGTCTTCCTTCGACGTCCTTGACACCTTGAGTCTCCTAGGGTTCCCTTCGGTACTCTCTCCGCCTTGGGGTACTGGGCTCAGATCTTCCACTCGTTAGCCGTTCGTCATCGTCTGATAAGGACAACTCCTGAAAACGTCTAATGCTACTACTTAATTCATCTTCATTCTCATCAGGATCATATCTTCCTATATACGGGGTGCCGAAGGGTTTTCCGTCCCTTTCTTCTGTCAAACTTTGGTGCGCTCATCCAATGGATGTGTCTATTCTTGTCAGATTTTCATATGTTCTTTTAATGCTCTGATTTATTTCAATTAAATCCTCATCCAATTCCTTACCGACTTGCTTTAGTCTTCTTCGCCGATTTTCTTGTTCTTGTAGCCTGAGTGATCGCCGAACTTTCTCTTCTGGAGTCCCGTGCCCGTCAAGTACTCGATGCTTGTCTTTGTTCGGCCGTACGGGCATTTAAAATATGTTCAGGCGATCATCGCTGGCTACCAGATGTACGTCTCCAACTAGTGTCTCGTTCTTCTTCTTCTCGTTTAGTGCGTTCTTCGTAGCATTGTAGTATTTGTTGTCTTCGGCGTTCCCAATCTTCTTCTTCTTGGAGGTCTTGCAAAATAATGGAGTGACGGGCCAGTAATCGGGGCATAAGATTCAAGAGGTGATTCATTAACCAGATCTTCCGTCAATCGGTCTTCTCGTTCCTCATTAGCATTTACAGGTTCTTCCGCCGGTTGACCCATTACGTTGCCATGACGAATGATGCCCTAGTCCGCTAAGGCAACGGTGCCAAATGTTTACTCCAGTAACGGTAATTCAATATAATAAGAAGTAAACTAGAAACATAATATCATTGAGTATGTAAAACATTCACAGAACATAACAGATATATATGAAGCATTGTAGTCTTTATTCATGTACTTGCAGCATTACATTATCATATCAACTACACTTTCCCGACTACGAACCATATAGCAACATAAATAGTTAACCGGCGTCGGTTGAGAGCACCAACTGTCGACAACTGACAAGTACCAACTAATCCCGAGTGCTAACTAATCCCGAGTGCTAACTAACCTGAGTGCTAACTGACCCGAGTGCTAACTAGTCCCGAGTGCTAAACCCGGACAAAACATTATTTATTTATTCCATTATTATCTATTCCCAGTACGATCGACTACAACATTTATTTAATTAGTACGGTCGATTACAATATAGTTATTTATTAACATGGCTGTCTACAACGTTGAGAGACTCCATGATGAACCCCTTGTACTTGTGTTTTTCCACACATGGTTGTAGCCATGGTGGACGTCATGTTGAGAGACTCCATGACGACATCACGTTGAGAGACTCCGTGATGGGCACTTGTGCACATGTTTCTTTCCATATATGGGAGCAACCATAGTGGACGTCATATTGAGTGACTCCATGACGATATCATGTTGAGAGACTCTGTGATGAACTTTTTCACAAATGGGTGCAGCCATTGTGGATGTCATGTTGAGAGACTCCATGACATGGATATCTGGAAGGATACCTCCCTAGCTAAGAGGGAGTGTTGATGTTATAGCGGCGGTAGATATCCTTCTCTCAAATTTAAAATAATAAATGATAGATAAATAAATACCAAGGCAAGTTGGACTTGCTATAAATAATAATTTATTTCTTATGAGGCCGACCCAAATGAAAAGTCCCCTTGTTTTTTTTAAATAAGGCCGACCCAAATGAAAAGACGCCTTGCTTTGTATATATACAAGGCGATGATCATTCATTTGATAAATCAATTTATTCAGAAATCAATTCGCACTTCAAGGAGTTCGCACATTTGCAGCAAATCATCATATTGCATCAAGCAGATCGATATCAAGGAGAAATCATATTCGATTGTATATTTGCATCTAGGAGAGGTGCTATATTTCATTACATCAGATCGGCCTTGTGTTTGGCCCAAGTTGTAAGCAGATTTCTGCTCTTTTCATTAAATATATAAGAGATATATTTTGGCTGGGTTTTTCTCCCTCAAGGAGGGTTTTCCCAAGGTATTTGTTGTGTTTTGTTGTTCATCATTTTGTATTTCTTCTTATCTTCATTTTTGGTCTAAAACTAACACAAGGAAACTCACGAGGGTTCATTTCGACATCCCAACCAAGAGTTATGGATTTATCAAGTCACATTACATAATAATATTCTATTATTAAGTGATTTTGTGATATAATGTCATAAAGTGAAAGTGACTTTATTAAAAGAAATATTATAAGTCACTTTATGAAATATTTGAGTGAAAAGTCACTTTATGATATATTTAAGTGAAAAGTCACTTGAACAGATGCTATAATGTTAAATCATATGAGCTTATGAAAAGTGGCGTACTTTTCAAGGGGAGATATTTTATTGACTTGTCAAAAAGGTGAGATATTTTGTTGACTGGTCAAAAAGGTGAGAAACCCTAAAAGTGGCATCCAAACTCCATAAGGGTGGGTTTGAGTTCATTATTGATTATCTTGGAGAATATTACATATTTTGGAGCTGCTGCTGCTGCAAGTTTCTTTCACGGCTGACTGAGTATGGATACCCTCTTTTAGAATAGGTTCTACAAGCGTGCAAGACCGTCCAAGGATCCTACTTGATTGGTCTCACACAGGGATCAACATTTGAGCATAAAATTGTGTATTGCTTTGAAGAATAAATCAGGTCTTTGTGATTTGCATTGCAGATCTGGAACAAGGGTTTGATAATTTAATTAGTTGCAAATTACTAGCAACAAACCAGCACATGGGAGTTGAGGGTTTTGTCCTTCCAAGCTCGGGAATCAAGATTTCAAGGCTGTCCTTCTAATCAGTTGCACATGTCCTAGGCGCACCATTGACTACCATTTTCCTGAGAAATCAGAGCAGCAAAGGTCACATCTGATTTTGCACATGTTTCAGCTGAGAAAGGCCATATTGTCCTTGGGAGGCATGTAAGCTAGAACGGATGGCGCTTTGTCTTTTGGCCCAATTTCTCCTTCATAGGTGGCGCCCAGCTATTCCCCATGGATCTTCATCAATTCTAATGTGAACTTCCAACATATCAGACCTAGGTGTTGGAAAATGATTGCCATTCAGGCTGCTGTAATAAAAATCAGACTTATGAAATTCTCTACCAGCAAATGGGTATGTCTTATTTGTGTTTGTATTCAATAAAAATCAAATGGGTTTCATTTGTTTCACGCATTCCTTTCCTATTTTTGTGTATTTCAAGCATTTTCATTTCCGGCATCAAAACTTCCCAAAAACAAATAAACAAAAAGCAAACAGAAATCAGAAGGTCAAATTCAAACACCACAGGGGTTGCTTCAAAGAAAATAAGTTTAGAGGACAAGGATCCTTTTACTGTGGTTAAACAATAATCGTTGAAACAATTCTATAAACCACCTTGATCTTGGGTTGGTAGTTTGAATGTTTTCTTGTGTCTTGTTTTTCGTTGTTTTTGTGTTGTTCCTTGGTTGTCTTTTACTATCTTTCTATTCTTATTGCTAAATCTTTCACTTGTGAAAGGGTTTGGACCCTTTCAAAATCCTTGCTTACTTAATCAAAAACAAACAAATAATCTTGGTGAGGTGTTCTTGACATCTTACTTGTTCAACTATAGAATAATTCATAATTATTTTGGGCTATGATAGATGGAAAAGCAGTACTTTTTTCTTGATTGTTTTCTAAGTAAATTTTGGATAGGTGAATTTTATTTATATTTTTGGTTTGTCAAGTCAATTCCAATTTTGAGTAATACTACTATAATAAACCATTTTGATATATCTAAGTAAATTGGTATTTTGTTCAACTGATTGTCAATTTATTTACATAAATAACAAATTACAATTTTTAATACTTAATTTTTCAAATATTATATATTATGTTAACTAGGCCATACCATCCACAAATTTTGCTTTCCATAAAACCCCCCTCCCTCTCTTTCTCTCTCTCCCTCCCTCTTCCTTATGTCTCTACCTCTTACTATTTTGAGACTCCATGGAGCACTAATTTGAATTGTGACACACTCCGATTTATACAATGAAAATCTGATGAATCTTCTACTCAACCTTAAGGTTTTAAGGCAATTTTAGTTGGACATTGTTGTACCCAAACCAAATTTTTTTTGCTTCACTAAGGCATTTTGCTAAAAATAGTCTAAACCTAGTTAAAGTGATGTCAGAAGATGGTTTTTAAGCTTTTTAAGTATGGAGTTTATGTCAGTTTGTTATCAGTCTGATACTGGAGAGTTTTGAGAAAATCCAAAATCTGAAGGAAAATCATCAAATTTTTCTTACTCTGGAGCAAAGAGCACTTTTTGAAAAAGGCTCCCTTGATTTTAGGGGCCCAGATCCTATTTTTAGGGTTTCTCACTTCCAGTAACATTTGTTCGAGATCTCGCTAGCTTCGCAATGAGCTATCAAGCCTGTCAACTGGACGTGTTTATCTCAAGTTACGGGAGATACAGCAGAAAATGAGAGAAACAAGAAAATGGCTAACACTGTAAGCAAAAGCGCGCCTCTAAGCCAGGGGCACCCATCTTTTTGGGGCTCCAAACAAAGGATTCAGATCAAATGACACCTTTGAGGTTTGTTTCATGCTTAGTCCAGCTTCACTTGCACCCATCAGAACGTCAATCAGAGTTGCTGAGAAGCCGGGACGAGGAGACAAACGCAAGGTTAAATCTTGATTTTGAGGTCATGAATAAAGCAAAAGAGCACATTTTCAAAAAGGCGCTTAAGCTTTTGAGGCCTTTAATGTCCTCTGTTTGGTGATCTCGGATGATCAGTTTGTCCGTGTTACGTCCCACTATCTGTTGCCTGTCTCCTTCAGATCAGAAGATAACCTGTCAGCTTGCAGTCGGAGATTTATTGATATTTTGGTCAGTTCCAAAAATGGTTCTCTAGAGGAAAAAGAATACCTTTTGAAAAAGGCGCCCTCCTTTTTCACCTCTTAGATGATGTTTTATTAAGTGCACCTTTGCAGTTGTTTTGTAGAATAGATTCAACTCCACATTGCACCAGTTTGTCAGTCCTGAAAGTTTGTTGAATGTGAGATACGGGGAAATCAAGCTTACCTTCATAAGATGAAAATGATGGAAAATTGGCTAAGCCTGAGGTCAAAAGCGTAGCTTTTGCAAAAGGCGCTTGGATTTTTGAGGCCTTAGATCTCAGTTTCGTGCTTACGAACTCAAGGGATGATCTCGTTAGTTTCAATCCTGCTTTCCAATGCAATCGTCAGCCAGTCAATTAGGCTTGTCAGTCATCCAAAATTAGTGTTCAAACAGAGGCTCTAGAGAGGGTCAAAATCCAAATTTTCATCAAAATTGACTGTCTGGAAAACACCTTAAGGGTCAAAGTTGACTTTTTGAAACAAGTTGACTAGTGCGCAATAATTAGGGTTTCTGACTTCAGTTCAACTGAACAATTTATGGGTTGCATGCAGAAGATACTGAAGTTCATTTTGAGTTACTATTTTTAGAAGTTCAGTTCATCTATAGTGTGCATGCGTTTGCATGTTCAGTTAACCGAAGAGGATGTTGAGTTCTAATTTGCATGTTGTTGGCGTAACAACTAACACCTCTGGAGTAGAAGTTGTTATGAACAGCCTATGTACACTACGCAATGAGTGCTCTTCAAATTATGGAGGGGAAGCTCCCTCGAGCTTTGACAAATATACCTGCAAAGGAAAATAAGCTAAAACTATGTCCTGTCTTTTTGTTTCAGCTGCTAGAGGCACAAGACTTTCTTGAAAGAACCTATACGTTGCAGCTGAGTTTTCTCTAGTTTTGCAGATCTACTAACTACAACTAATATCTATCCAATCTCCTCAGGAAAACAGAGCAAGAGGAAACGGAGCAAGGTTTTGACTAACTGACGATAAACGGGTTTAGATTCTCTACTTGAGGGCAAGGTGGCACAACTATCATCTCAATCTAAACCAGCTTATTAGGCACAACAGATTTAAGACTTTTACCAAGACAATTTTATGGAACCCTATGTGGCATAACACTCGATTGAAACAGCAAAGTCTTCACAAAACAGCCTTTATCTTTATAATCTCACGAAACCCTATGTGGCATAACCTTTGATTATATTGATAAAGATTCATGAAAAAGATTTATCGCTGCAACTTCTCGAAACCCTATGTGGCATAACAATTGATTTCAATGATAAAGATGCTCAAACAGATATATCTAAACTATGGAAAGAATTCAGCATTACAATCTTTCGAAACCCTATGTGGCATAACAATCAATTGCAATAGTGAAGACACATGAACAAGTACCAAAAAGAGCAATATTGAGGGCAAGGTAGGCGCAGCATATATTTCTCTCTCAAGCAAAAGTTATTTACAAATGAGCATAAGCTCTTATTTATATACATCAAGGTGTAGGGAACCCTAAAATCACCTTGTGTCATCTATAGTTCCTGCAATGCATGCAAGCAATGCGCCAAACCCTAATTAAGTAAACTATACAGTCAACTGGGAAACTACCCTCAGTTTGACTGAAACATCTAATCTAAAAATGGACAATTGTGCGAGCATGCACGTCCTTATTGAAAGCAAGTTAACTGGAAGACTATCATCAGTTAACGAAAACCCTAAAATAAAACTCCAAGTATGAAGGCGAGTCTCGAATAGATATGCATGTAATGACAACTTCGAGTTAACTGGAAAGGATAACACCCAGTTCAACTCGTGTGTGTAATGTCTATCCTGAGAGGTGGGAACTGAAGTTCACTATGTGTGATCTCGAGCAATCAATCCCTCAACGAGATTGTTAACTGCATCACTGTCTGGAGCTATGAGACTCTGACGAAGAACACTATGCCGATGTAGCATATCTTCACCAGCCGTGATCTGAGACTGAAGTTCGTCCCTAGTTCTTGCTGTTTCATCAAACAATGCTGACATGACTGTAAGCTGAGTAACCTTACAGCCAGCTGTCTCCCCACTGAAAATGGTATGAATGAGTGCCTGGAGTTCTGACTGAACATCGGTAAGCTCCACGTAGGCACCACCCTCGATCTGGTAACGGCACGGTAAGCGGGATACTAGAGTCCTCACAAACCGGAGTGCACTAGTGACGTGCTCTCTACTCTCAGCCAACTCTGATGCCAAACTGTCCTCTATCTTTGCTCTGAAAACCAACTGTGTCTTCCAAGAGTAGATAGCTTCTCTGTCTTCTGCATCTGTGACTGTGTCATAAGCCAAACTCAGGTGAGCAATCATAATTTCATCCCTGGGTTTGCTAATTGCCATATCCCGTTCTTCATCCTGAAGACGAATACGGAGCTCTCGTGCATTGTACCGCAACTGATATAACTCTGTAAGCATGGTACGGCCTCTAGCGACGAACTCCTCTTCCCATTCCTCCAAACGCTTGCCATATGCAACCAAGTGATTGAGCTGATCTTGCTCTGCTGGAGGCTCAAGCATCGGTGGAAGGGTATTAATAGCATCGGGTCTATGTATAAGGGTAGAAATATACTGACGAAGCTGTCTGATTTCAGCCTTAAGGGCTGCTTTGTCTTCTCCGTCCTTCAGTATTCTATCCCTGGCACTGTCTGTAGCAACTTGAAGAAGATCAACCTGAGTCTGGCGTGTGCTGCGACCAAGGTTGACGGTGATAACTTCAAAATCCTGAGACTCTAAATCAGCCAAGCTCTTTCCCTGTGGGGGTACAGCGGTCTCGATAACAACCTCCATATCAGTGTTTCTCTCTACGTGAACCATGTTCTTAACTCTCTTATCTGGCGCATCTTGATAAATGTCATCAAAATCAGAATGATTAAGGACATAAGAAGGCTGCCTCCTCTTCCTTCCGAGCTGAGCTTCAATTCAAGATGAATCTCTGCTAATGCTACTAGAAGGATCTGTACTAGTGACAGGAGGTACTGATGAGAGTGAGTGAGTAGAAGACCCACTGCGAGGAGGAGAATCTAAATCCAATTCAATGTGAATTGGGACTGGTGACGGCTGTGAAACCAATGTAGGAGCTTGAGTCTGAACCTCAGGCACTGACGGGCTCTGAACTGTCCTCTGAACTGGCTCTGTGATAGGCTGTCTGTGAGGCTCCGTGTGTGAAACAGTGGCAAGCGCCTTGCCCTTTGAATTGTTTGGCGCTTGTACTTTCTTGGGAGGGTTACTCCTCTTCTTCTTGTTAGGTTTTGACGAGGACGGTAGCGAAGGATTCACCACTACTGGCGGCTCTGCTCTGGGCACACTTACCCTCCTTGTCTTCTTGCTGTCGAGGTAAAGTATACTGTTCTGGATAACTCTACTTGACCTCTCCTTGACCGTTGCATATTCCTTGGCATACCAATCTACCGCTGGCAACGGTTGTGTATCGACCTGCTCTCTGAAAAACTGAGGAAGAACTTCTCCCTCATCATCTGATAAACCTCCCACATCTTCTGACAAGAAATCAGCGATCTGTGAGAGAGAGAAAACGGCCGAATCACAGGCTCACAACCTCAAGTCATCCACAAGGCACTCTTTCCCAAGTAATCCTCCATAGAAGGCTCGGATATGTACCTCCAAATGGTGGCGAAGCTGTATAATGACCTGAAAGGTCATAGGCACGTTGCTCGGCTAAAGGTACTTCCTAAAATGATATTTCAAGTTCCCGGGTCTCAGCATATGAAGGCATCAATTGCCGAATTTGCACCACATTCCAAACTGAAAAGGAAAGTTGAGTGATGGTCTCAGGTCGGCGTAGAAGACGACGCAGGAACAGATTGCATCCGCCTAAGGAATTCCCCGAAGATTGCTCTTATCCGGAAGGATAACGTGGAAGCATAGCCGATTCCCCGTGAAACCGTATACCTCGGATGTAGGTGTATGTTGGGAACCGAATAAACCAATTCGCTCCATCCATCCATCGCCGTTCTAGCAACTGCATGTAGGATAATGCACACATGCAACTCACGGTCCAAGTTTCAATCGCGTAAGTCAAGAAAGTCCGAACACGCTGGAAATGACGCTCACCAAGTTAACTCAAGCTGATCATAATACCCATAAACTTCATCGTGCTGAGAATGCCCACGGTAAGTTAAGTCCTCGAATCGACTTCGACATAAGTTTATCAAGTACACGTAGATAAGAACACATGTGAAACTCATGGGCAACTAAGAAACCGGTGATCTGCCTGTGGAGAATGTCACTGATGAAGGATGCCCAGTCATAATGCTCCTGCCCAGAAATGATGCGACCAATAATGTAATACATCCAAGGCTGGAAAACATTTGCATGTGCTTGACCTGAGACACGATTCAAGAGTGTGATTAGAATCGCGTACTCATCCTTGTACTCACCACGACCCACATTATTTGGCAATCTGTTCTTCGCTTGTTTTAACCATCTTTCTGCCATCTTCTTCTGACACTTGTCCACATCAGCATCAAATGCTTGTTCACACTGCTCCATAGAAATCACCAAACTGTTCGGATGTTGAGGAATGCCAAAACTCCTTTCGATGTCAAGAGGCTTGAGACTGCAAATGACCCGTCCGTCAACTGACGCTATCTCACGAGTAGTAGGATTGTAATGCTTAATGCAAGACATCACAAACTCAACACAGTGAACGGAGATAGGTATGGAAGCGGCCTCTAGTAAACCAGACTGCTCAATATTCTGAATGATTGAACCTCTGATTTTAACTGGGTCTAGTACTGCCTCTGGCAATACTTTGTGAAGATCTGTCTCAACCAACCTGCGGAAATCATGAGTAAGGACGGTTTTGGTCCTGTATTCGAGCTGAGTGAATTGCATTATGAAAAACTTGCCTGTTGACTGTGAACTCGACTATATTCTGACAAGATTTCTGGAATCTAAAAATAGCCTGCGAGAGTTAAAAATAGCCTTTCGAAGAATTATTTTCAGCGAAAAATCCAAGATATGGGTTTTGTCCAGAAAAGAATTCTAAGACAACCCAGAAGGTCAGATTTGCGAAAATTCAACTTCTACTCGATTGTACAAAGATTTTCACTTGAGAAAATTAGCAATTCGAGAACGAGTGTTCTGAAGCTAAAAATTCGTGAAAAATCAAGCGCACAATTTCAACTCGAGGAAATTATATGAGAATAATCTAGATACTGAGACTTGCCAAATTCGCCAATTTCAGGAACATGCACAATGTATTTTGTGAGAAATCTGAGATTTAAAGGATGCAAAAGACGTTTTTTTTTTTTGATGTCTTCTCCTGTGAAAATCGCCCAAGATTTCTTGAAATAACTGATATTTGTGAACTTGAATCTGCAAAAAGACTGATTAAATGAAATCGCCTCTGTGAATTGATGTAGATTCTGCCTCTGAACTAGAGAAATTCGCTTTGGAATTTGAAAACCACGAATTTACTCTTGAAATTTGCGCCTTTGAAATATGAAGAAATTTGAACTTTCTTGAAGAAAATACGAATTTTATATTGATTTGAATTTGAGGATTCGCCTTTTGTAATGAAATCCGCCTTTGAACTCTGAAGAATTTGCGAATTTTATTGAAATTTGAGACGCCTTTGAAAAGAATTTGGAATACGCCTTTGAAAAGAAAGATTTGCGAATTGCCTTGGAAGTGTGCCCTTCACCTCTGAAGAAATACGATTTTGCTCTTGAATTTGCTTTGAATTAATAAAATTCGGTCTCTTCTGAAAGAAATGAGTTTGCCTTAGAAAAATACGAATTTCATTCAAGATTGATTTTGCTCTTGAGAAATACGAATTCTCTTTGAAATCTTGTGAAGAACAATGGTGGCGCCTGTATAAATAAGAATAAATTCGCACCACTTAGCAACTGTAAGAATTCATGAACCCTAACCAGAATAGAAAGCCTCTGATTGGTTGCTCTTTAGTTCAACTGCCATTATCTGAAGTTCAAATTTGAAAATAATAATAAAATAATTATTATCATGCAATGGCGCCAAAAATAGAAAAATGTTATTTATAGACAAGCATATTCTGAACTTCAGTTGGCAAACTGGTTGAAGCTCTGAGATTCATCGTTTGACTTTACTGATCCCGAAAAGTCATCTCTTGAGCACATAGGCGTCCATTTGCTCAAGATACTTCATTTTTTACTAACTCCCTATTTAATAGCTGACAGCACTGTCACGACTGGCCAACTTCGACACTGGTTTCCGGATGACCGGGTGATGCTGAGACTGATCTGAGATAATCATCGGAAAGCCTAATGAACAAGGAAGAAATGTCTGCTAGGAGACACAACTGCAAAATCCATCGTTTAACCCCTTGAAAAATTAGGCGCACCTGATTAAATTGCTTTACGGGTTCCAGACAGCCATTTTCCTAAACTGCCATCTGACACTTCAAACAGCTGCTGCCGGCAAATGGTGAACCCTGCTGATACGAGACGAAGTTCACTGCATGACTGGAGATATTTTGCATCCAACGGCTGTATCCACGACAGCTAAAAGCTGTGTTAAGGACCTCAAAAAGAAAAGCGCCCCTGGCTCAAGGTTGCACTTTTGTCATTTCGACGAAAATCAAACGTCATCAAAAACACTCTACTTTGACGGCTGATATCTGGAGTTGGGATGACCCGATTCAGGCACTATCTGTTTTAACAGACAGCCAGGACGGCCCTCAAGAGAAGTCCCTGGAAGTATCGAGGCAAGAAAACTGCTTCTAAGACCTCAAAAACTCCAGTGCGTATTTTATTTACGTTTACCACTCCCAGACTTAGCCATTTTCTGGACATTTTTGGACATCTTCACCTTGTAATATAACACCAAAGACCTCGCACGCACGAGCGACTGCCAAATGCTGAAGGCTGTCGGCTATGCTCGTTGGAAAGATAAATTGATTACGCTCAATAGTCGTGAAGACTTCGAACGTGAACGGGCTCATCTGACCAGCCTAAAGGCTAGGCGCCTTAAGACTATAAAAATGCACTGAAAACCATTTGTTGGCTTGCCCGTAAAAATTACGTGCTTGGTAGAATCTCCGCCACGACCACCAGAAACGTCGGATCGACAAGCTGAATGGTGCGTTGCGTAGCTAGGCTAGAATACTACTGATGCCGTGAAGACTCTGTCTGCAAATATTGCCATTTGGAGGGTCCTTTAAGCCAGCGCCCCTGGCCTGTACTTGCACTGGGCATAAACGGAGAAGCTCAGAAACGTGAAAAACTCCATTTTAAGCTGATCTTTGGACGACTGCCGCCTGAACTCTGAGAGTCGGATGACTGCACTTGATATCTCATTGGATAAGCAGACTAGTTGTGAATGGATTGACTGCATCTGGCATCGAAACTGACGAGATTTACCCCTGCTTCAAGATGGGCGCCCTCAGGCTAGAGGCGCGCTTTTGCCTGGAAATGACAAATTTCTCATCTCCTAAGATTTAGGGATTTTATCTTCTGTCGCTGATAACCGGAGCTGTGAGTCTCGGAATGTCTCGCTGGATAGCTCGACGGATAGCCAGACTGATTCTGAAGAGATTGACTAGATGCTTGAGCACTTTCAGCAAGATCTTGACCTCCAAAAAACTGGGCGCCCCTGAGCTATACTTGCACTTTAGGGCTTTTCCTCTGAGAAATCTCCATGATTTGATCTTTAAAAACTCTGTTTCGATCATTGAAATGACCGTCTGCAATATGAAATGTCGTCATGAAATGCTCCTCCATCGTGAAGATCTTCTTTTTAAGTCTCTGCCTTAGGTCTTGATCAATAAAACTGACATTGACTGACAAACTATCGACAAAAACTCCATGCTTGACATTGCCCAAAACTGCATTTTACATCAAATTAGCAAGGTTTATACTTTTAAATGCAAAATGCCTTGATGAAGCAAAAAATTTGGTTTGGGTACAACACATGTGAAGTTAACTATTTTGCATGCGCACAAGTTAACTGATTTGCATACACAAGTTAATTGATTTGCATGTGCAGTCTAACTGGAGATAAAGATGGCGCCCTATTTAGGGCATAGTTTTCATGCATTTAAGCTTCAGTTAGTAACCAATTAGAGCCTAGGCGTCCATTTTGAAGGCTCAGTTAGTGGTGCACCATGTTTTGAAGTTTAGTTTAAAGTCTATTTTGAGAGGTGCGCTTCTAGTTGAAGAGGTGGACGATTTTTTATGAAGTTTTATTTATTTAAAGGCTAAAGTTGCCATTATTTCATCATTCTCAAGCAAGTCGTGCTTACTCAGAGCTCCATTCATGGTGATTTCTTCATGCATGTGAGGATTCAAGGTGCTGCAAGTGTCAGATTTCAACATTCTTCATAGCGTTGGATTCAAATTGCTCAAAGGAAGGTGATTCCAGACTTTGTTTTCAATTTGCATGCAGGTTACATCAAATCCAAGTCAGAGATAGGCGAATTCTACAAAAACAGAACAAATAAAACCTTCTTTCTTTTGTCTTATTTCATCTATTTCTCATCTTAGGTACTTTCTATGCATGTCCAAGAAAATGGCAAAATATTCAAAATCTGACCATCTGGGTTTGCATATTTCAGCATCAGCAGCAAAACCCATGTCTTAGATTTTTTCGAGAAAATTGCCCTGCAACCTTCATTCTGAAGCTCTATGCTTTTTTCCGAAGATTTCTTTGCATGTGGACCAAAATCATATCTTTTTGAAAATCGCATCATCTGGGTTTGTTCAGAATTTCGTTCTGCATAAAACCCATGTTCCAGATTTTCTCAAGAAAAATTGCCCCGAGAAGCTCTAAAACCCATGTAGTTCTCAACTGAAGAGCCTTTGCATGTCAAGCTAAACGGTGTTTTTTCACAATTCTAACATTGTGGGTTGTCTTAGCATCATTTTTCGGACAAAACCCACGTTTCAGAAATTTTTGTGAAAATTGCCCTCCGACAGGGTATTTTTAGCCTCATCAGGAGATATTTTAGCTTTCCAGAAAAGTTGTCAAACATAGCCATGTTCACAGTCAACGAGCAAGTTTTTCAGAAGGCGGTTCAACTAGACTGAATTCAAGACCAAATCGGTCTTAATTCATGTTTTCATCAGAACAACTGACAATGAAGATCAAGCGCATCCAGGGGCTGATTCAGACAATTTGATAGGCGTAGACGTGGGTTAGACCGTTGGAATTTCGCATTCTTGTGTATTTCTCGCAACCAGAGTGTTCGCGGTCAAGCTTCATGGTTTCATCATGCAACACTTTTTCGTTGAGAAGAATCAAGAAAAACATCAGAAGCATTAAGCTGCAGGAGGAACAAAGATCACTCCATTTACGGAGCCGCCAAAGTCACTCAAATCTCGTGCCATTATCTTCGTGAAGATGGTACCTACGCTAATCTCAAGGTTGTGCAAACTAAGTTCCAGAAGCATGTTTGTGATATCTTGATGGAGATTCTGGATCACATCTCTGTGATTTCAGCTAGTTTCAAGAAGGCGGCTAAAGATGTCAGAGAATGCATGCATACAATCATGGAGTGACAGAAAATTGACGAAACAGATTATTGTTTTGGATAGTGTCAAACTGCCAGAAGACAGAGTGATTGATGAATTCCTGGATGAGGTGTTGAACCGAGATGACTTGGAGTGATCTGCCAATTGGGACCTGTAGTTAGTTTCGAGGATAGAGTCAAGAGCAACAGTTAACTCGACTTTCAGTCTTGAGTTCACTTGCTGATTTCATACATGCTTATCTCTTCCTTGGGATTATCTTCACAGGAGTTAGGATTAGGGTTTTTTTTAGTTAACTGAGGGTAGTGTTCCAGTTAACTTTGCTTTCAATAAGGACGTGCATGCTTTCACATTGTCCATTTAGATTAGATGTACCGCTTAATTGATGGTATTTTCCAATTAACTGTATAGTTTACTTTATTAGGGTTTAGCAATAAATCTTGCATGCATTGCAAGACTGTAGTTGACTCAAGGTGATTTTAGGGTTCCCTACACCTTTTGATGTCTATAAATAAGAGCTTTTGCTCATTTGTAATTAAATTTTGCGCGATAGCATACATGTTGTGCCCACCTTGCCTGTAGTATTGCTATTTTGTATTTGTTCACGAACTTTTGCACGAGAGAGAAATATATGTTGTGCCTACCTTGCCTGTAATATTGCTCGTTCCATATCTGTTCATGAGTATTTATTATGATAATGAATTGTTATGCCACTTGGGTTTCATGCAATTATTATGGTGAATGCTTGCCTTAGTTAGATATAGTGGCTAGTTTGACCGTAAATTGTATGCGTGTCTCGCCAATGCAATTTACTGTCCTAGTTGGCTATCCTTTGTGTTTTGTATTCAATAAGCCTATTCAGATTGAGCTGATAGTTGTGCCACCTTGCCTTCAAGTTGAGAATTTGTACTTGGTTTATCGTGTGATGTGTGTGAGTAATAAGCCTATTCAGACAAGCAGATAGTCGTGCCACCTTGCCTTCACGTTGTGAGTCTGTACCCGGTTTATCGTATATTTGTCGTTTTCAATAAACTTCTTCCCAGTCAAGCAAATAGTTATGCCCACCTTGCCTTCACATTGTGAAACTGTACCTGAAGTTTATCGTATTAGAACATTCCTGCTCCATTTCCTCATGCTCTGTTTTCTTGAGGAAACTAGATAGATTTAAAGTAGTTAGCTTAGTTGTAGTTAATGATCTATGAAACCAGAAAATCCTTAGCTGCAACATTCTTGATTTCCTTAACCTTGTGCCTCTTCCAGCTGAGAACAAAAAGAAAGGACTTAGATTACTTTTCTTTTCCACGCATTCCAGCACTACGAGGGAGCTTCCCCTCCTAATTTGAAGAGCACTCATTACACAGTGTGCATAGCTGTCCGTACAAACCTGCACTCCAAAGGTGTTAGTTTTTACGCCAACAGACATCTCATGACAAAATGTTATGATCTCTTTGAAAGGACATTATCTCCTTGATTCAGGAATTTTGATGTATATTCTACTTAACACTTTTTAAGTTTGTATGGGGTTTCATTTGTGTAATAATTTTTTTTTTATTCATTTCACAACAACTACTGATTATCAACCAAGCACCATCCATGGATCTAAAAGTGTGATACTTGCTGGTATAAATAGTTGTACTATGTTGCAGCTTAATATTTCATTTCCAAACAAATGTCAGCCCTAGGTTCAGGCCCTAAATCCCAACCATGGATGATGCTTCCTCAAGTGAGACCTTAATGAGATACCCATTCTATTAAATCATGCGTTGTTGTGTTAGTATACTGATCAATACCTGAACAAAGTTCTTATAAATGATTAAACACAATTATGTTTACTAGCATCTCAATGAGAGTAAGTGAAGACTTATTCATTGGAATTCGCAAGTTGAAAGAGATTGTCTGCAGATGCTAAGTGGTATAGCTGTAGCCTGACAGTGCATCTAAACTTTAAAGGCAATCTTTGAGGAAAACTTCTACTATTGGCTACATTTTATTTTGTCATAAACATACAAAAGATGGTAAAATGTCATGTATAGCAATACAATATCCTGTAAGGAAGCAGGCTTGTCTTCAAAGTTATCTGTTTAAAGTCTAACATACATCTACGTTTATGGACTTTTCAAAACTAATTTGTAATACCATCTTTGAATTTACTTGCCTCAATTATTCAATACTTTAATCATAAGATGTTATCATGACTCACAAGTCCAGAGGAAAACTAAATACTCTGTATATTATCATGTGTACTGCTGCTGAATTTCTACAATTCTAAGTCATACAATTATATTCATGGGAAAATCTTGACATGGAACTTAAAAATTACAGACCAGTTAAGAAATGCTATTCCACGAGCTGCAATATCATATTCTTTTTCTCTAGCATCTGGCTTCCACAAAACATCCTCATCTGTTTCTACCTATATAAAGTAATAGAAAGAGCCTGATTTCGGATCTTGTGGTTACGATAAACAATAACATACAAAAAATAAAAAATGCTACATAATCAAGCCAATGACAAGCACAACCTATGGTCAATGCAAAATAAAGAGAATTCATACATAAACAAGAAATCATTTTTGAGGTTAGAACAAAAGAGGTCAAACTTGACAACCCTCCAAAAATGTGCACCTTAATATCTTACCAGTGAAAAATCAACGGCAGGGAAAAGGGTCTGATACTCGCTGATGCTTTTTCTCTGGTCACAAGGATGTAGCCCCTGGAAATAATTTTTTGTTATAAACCTATAGTAACTATATTGAAAAGTTGCAACTTTTCCTCTTGAACCCTTCCTTATAATGGAGAGTCCCAAGTGTTCATTATAGCAATATAACCAGTACATTAGATGAAAAAGTACACAGCTATGAAATTGAGTCATTATGTGCAAACATAAAAATTGAGGTCATGAACTTGTATTTATATCCTCTTGCAGTTTACAATGACTAGTCTAGATCTCTCTTCAAGGTTAGGATTCACAAACATAACATCATCAAATATTAACTTTGTCAAACCACAATAAGTACTAACTAAAATACTCCACCCACCACAGTTATATGAGTCACCAGGACTTGCGGAAAATCGAGAACTTGAGTTTGGCTTGACCCTTTGCATTCTAAATGTCTATTGGACTTGATATGAAATAATACAAAGCGGTATACTTTCTTTATTAACTGAATGAGAATTTTTTTCCCTTGCCTTGCTTAGGGTCTTCAAAGGCCTGACACTGATCCATAGGATCAGGAAAAATCTACTCAGGAAATAGCAGGGTATTAGAAAAAAATGGATTTGTGCAAATTCATTGTTTCTCACAGACAGTGAATATGCATTCACTTCAGCAATCCCAGAATTCACAACAGTGATTTCCCAATTGCTGCAACAATTTCTCAAATTCCCTGGCAATCACATGTTTGCCACAATGTCCGAAGAATTGATTTCATGATTATCACAGCAAGTTGAGAACCAGAAACAAACAACGTCTTTTGGGATTCAAATTTTCATGAGTTTTCTTCCTTTGGCCTGGGAAAAGGCTTCTTTGCTTTCTTAAAAGTTATAAATACAGGTTGGGATTATGTTTGAGATATGAGAGGACTGATATAGTGTTGTACGAGTTAGAATTGGAAGCTAGTTTCATATTTTTCTTAGTTTGTAGAGAGAAAAGTGAGTAGCCAGCAACTCTGATTGCAGCAACTTGATTGTGCATCTTTGCTGAATAATGCATTCGTTAGTAGGGCATTTGCCACTACATTAGTCTAGTTTTTCCCCTCAAGAGGTATCCAAGATTCATTTGAGTTTTGTGAGTTGTTTCTTTGTTGATTTTGTGATTAGTTCCTGTAATTCCTCCATAACACTTATTCTTTTAAGCTATTTCCATTTACAAGAAAGTAGAAGAATAGAAAGATAAATTTTGGATTCCTAAAATCTGAGTTAGAAATCTTATATAGATAATTTTGGTATCAAAGTGGATTGATTCTTGTGTATTTGCAGAATTTTTGCATGACAATTACAACAAGAGGTCAAAAGGCAGCCATGGAGGAGTTGAATACACAAGCAATTGCACTTGAAGGCCAAATGTGTTGGATATATTGTTGTCATTGATGTCAAAGGAAGGCTAACATAAAATATAACAAAGGAGACCCCTGGAAGTAGTGTGGGCCTCCCCAGTGATAAAAGCAAGGGGGACAGCTTGAGTGATGTGAAGGAATCTTCCCTGGTTGGGGAAGACTCTGCAAAAAACCTGAGCTCGGTGAGGAGGAAGAGGTGCAAAATGTGGAATCTATTGGAAATTTGCATTTAATTATATATTTGACAAATATCTACATTTTACCATTATACATATTTAATTTTAAAATATTATACAATATATATTTTCACAATATATAATGTTATCTCAAATTGAAATTTGTATTTAAGTATAGATTTGATAAGCCTTTAAAATTTACACTTACATAAGTTGAATGATTTTATCTACCTTTCAAATCAATAAAATAATCTTGCTAAGATTATATCATGCTTGCGTCATATATATAATAAAGTGAATATCTGCATATATGATGTGTATTATTGAGAATCAACATTTACTCATTTTACTAAAATATCTATCAAAAGGCAGCCATGGAGGAGTTGAATACACAAGCAATTGCACTTGAAGGCCAAATGTGCTGGATATATTGTTGTCATTGATGTCAAAGGAAGACTAACATGAAATATAACAAAGGAGGGCTGTGAGGGTCTGGTTCAAGGGTTTCAGTGGC
>VDFB02118092.1:0-73910 GCA_007258455.2 Sequoia sempervirens | reverse complement strand
CCATTCAATGAAAGATTTTTTATTATAATAGTTTTCACAACAATCTCTTACAAAGTTTTCAAGGGAAAACTTTCCTTTTCCTTCAAACTATGCTATGTTAACAAACTATGCTAAGCTACCTCTCTGCTCTATTCTCTAGTCTGATGTCTAATCTCTACTCCTGTACAAATGAGGGGGGATGCCCCTTTATATAGCTGCCCAAGTCCAACGGACGGCTCAGATTACAATCGACTGGATGGCTTAGATTGAGCCACCTCAGCCCTAAAAAAGATTCACCCTAAAAACCGCCATCAAGAGGAGTGGGGTAATAAATGAGCAATTAATGGCCACATCCTCTAGAAGATTCCCGTTCATAGACGCGTTCACACTACTTCAACTTCCTGGAATAGTATGGCAGGCACGTTCTCGATCTGAAACTTCAAGGCTGTAACTTTTTAACCTGTTTGACAACGCCCGAGCCTTCATCTTTTCCTTCATTCCGAACTTGGAAGATTCTCTTGTCTTGGATGCACGCTTGCCATTCGCCTGACTGCATTTGGTGCATATTGGGTCTTGGAGGAGAAATTCCAACACTTAGCCATTTCTTCCAAGTACTTTGTTTCATGATTCTATCATCTTGGACTATTTGCTTCATCACTTCAAGTCATCACCACTTGGTCTTGATGTTCCTCCTGCAAAACAAGCAAGGAGAAGAGCATCAGAACACTTCATAATATAAACTTACCTTACTTACCTGATTTTCATGCTTTAACTTCCAAGGGTTCATCGTTTTTCTCTAGCCAACTTTTCTTTCTTCATGATTTTTCAACATCTGTAGGCTGGGGCATATAACACCTGTACATCATATTTCAATGCCTTAGACATATTTTCAACTTCCTCAAGGGCGTATTTAAGAGATGCCCTTTTAAAATCATCTCTTGAGAGTGTTAACTTCAACTGCATCTTCTTCAAGAAATTCACTTCACCAGCCTAAGCTCTGACAACTTGATTTTATTCATCTCTAGCTTGAGGAAAAATAAACTCATGAAGAATTCGATCAAAATCACCTAGTCAAACCACTTCAAATTCATCATCTGAGGCATTTTACCTTTGAAAACACATTTTATTCATTTTGCCTTAGAAAATTTAAATTTTTCTTAGGAAAATTCATTATTTCAAGTGCCGATCAAATCTCCATCTTGAAAGTCTTGGCGAGCAGTGGAAGACTTTAAAATCAATTCATCGTCGAAGATCTTCAATACCCAAAAGAAAATTCCCTTCAGAACGCACCAAATTCATGTGTCCATGAACAAAGGGGTTCATTCAGATTTTTTTATTTTCAACCTTAGAAAAATATTATGCCAACAAATTTATTCATATCCAGGTGAATTTTCTTGCTCTGTCTTGACAATCTTTATCAACTTCATGAAGCTGGCACCTCCCAACATATTTCATAGCCAATTCATCCCAGCCACAGAAAATTTCATCACCCCTGTCAAGCTTAGGCGTAATTTCCCCTAGAGGTGGAATTTTATGCCTTAGAAAAAATTTATTGTCTCAATGAACCTGGGCGCATTTGGAGGTCTGGAAGGAATTTTGAATACTTGGCATTTTATTCACCACCATCTTTCTTCACTTTAGGCACATTTAGCTTGGGGTGGAGGAATTAACAACATTCATCAACCTTTTTCTAGAATAATTTTGGACTTGGGCGCATATTGCATGTCTAAGAGGAATTAATTTCCACGCCTTAGAATATTTTCACTTTATCCCTCAGTCTAGGCGCAATCAAGGGTCCCCACTTCAAGTTTTGAATACTTAAAACAAATTTTCAATCAACTCCTCAAGCTAGGCGCATATGAGGGGTAGAGCTTCAAGTTTCACATATTTAGAATATTTTCCAACCTCTTTCACAAGTTAAGACACATAAGAGGGGGCCCACTTTGAATTTTCTATACTTAAAATGTTCTCAAGGCTCTTCTTCCAATCAAGGCGCATATGGGGAGTTGAACTTCAAATTTTCTATACTTAGAATATTCTCTGCTCTCCACAAGTTAAGGCATGCATCAAAGGGACCTACTTCAAATTTTGGAATGACTTAAAGATTCCTCAAGGCCTTCTTAAATAGCTAAGGCGCATGCATGGGGTCAAACTTCAAATGTAGAACACTTCCTTCACAAGTCAAGGCGTGTGGGATGGGGCCCACTTCAAATTTGCATGCGTTAGTAATTTTTTTTACTTTCCAGCTGAGGATGAGGGCACATTTGACATGTGGTGAAAGATTTTTTCAAACACTTAGAAACTTTTTCACCCTCCTTACATGGGCGCATCTAGGGGTATGAGGTGGATTGGGCGCATCTAGGGGTATGAGGTGGATTTATCTCATACTTAGAATTTTTTCACCTACAGCAAATTCTTCCTTGGCGCATTTAGAGGGTCTTGCAGGACGAACTCAGTGCCTTAGACAATTTTATCAACTTGGCTTGAAGATGGGCGCAATTTCAGGGTGGAGGAGGATTTTGTTCAGACTTAAACATTTTCAACCCTCTGCCAGTCATCTTGGGCGCATTCAGGAGGTCAAGGTGGATAAGCCTCAGACTTAGCCATTTTTCCAATTGCCTGCTTGTGCTTTAATACTTACTATAAATAGTAAGTCTTTTGATTTTCACATCTCTGAAACTCGGATCAATTCGAAATTTTAACCATAGGATCCTCATGACCTACTTAGCCCGTTCACACTGCCATTCTGAGCTGACCTGCTATTTATAGCAAGTTTCTGAAGGTGGCTTACTATTTATAGCAGCTGCCTGTTTCTGAGACCTCCACAACTCCGTTTGACTTGAAATTTGAATGACGTGCTCCTCATGGGGTGACCTGCCCGTTCACATTGGCGCCTGTTGCTGGTTTACTATTTTTAGCCAGTTTCTGGAACGCCTTACTATAAATAGTAAGTGCTCCGATTGCCTTCAAATTTTACCAGTGGATAGCTTGAAAGGTACTGATCACGATGGGATACACCAGTTTTCAAAAATTCTGGCATTTTACCCCTATTTTTGGGTCCCGAAGCTAGAAACCCTAATTTGACTTGCATGTATATCAAATGACCTCCATTTGGCCTCGTTTCTATTGCACGCCAATCATGTTTGTGGTTCTGATGCGTTGGGCAGCTGCCGAAATGCACCTGCTAAAAATAGTAAGTATCTAAAAACCAGTGTTCCATGGGGACGCGTCCCCCCCCTTTTTTGTGTCGTCTCCCCGTCCGAGACGTTTCAGGGACTTGGGGACGCCATGGAGACGTCCCTTGGCCGTCCCGCCACCGCCGCCGGGATGTGAGAGACGTCTACGAAGGAGCGAGGCGATGCAGAATCTCAGAGATGTGTTGGGAGAATCCAAAGTCCCTCGGCGTCGGAGGCTTAAAATCTCAGCCAGGACACATTTCACAAAGTGCTTTTTTTTAAAAAATCTTTTATTTTTCTTGAAGTTTGTGCATGGGGCCGAACCCTAAAGGCCTATGGGACCCATCTCAAAGCCTCTAAATGAAATAAAACTCTCAAATTGCTTTCTTTTTTACTCATATATGCATTTGATGTTTTGGAGCAGCTAGGTGAAGAAGAGGAAAACCAGTGAGAAGAGTGAGTGAAAGAGTGAGTTTGAGGTGCTGCAAGTGCAAGAGGGGTGAGAAGGAGAAAGAAGAAGAAGAGGAGGAGCATTCTACACCAATTTTGAAGGATTTTTCAAGCACAAGGTAGGATTTTATGACTGTTTATCTTAGTTTTTTCAATTTTTTTTTGTTTTGTTTTCCAAGTTTTTAGATTCATTTTGAAAATGTAGTTTGATGTTTTTAATGGGCATTGAAATGAAAATCAAAACATGAATATGCATTTGCAGCCACATGTCTATGAAATTATGATTAAAAATTTAATCATAATTTCATATACATGGCTGCAAATGCATATTCATATTCTTCATTTTCATTTCAAGGCTCATTTTTTTTTCTTTCATCTTTCCATCAAGATTCATCATGAAATTTTAAAATTTTATTTTAAAATTTGTTAAACAGAAACTAGGCTGAAACTAGGCACTTATAGAATTTATTTGTTTATTGCAGTGTCACAATGAGCTCTCATGACAATGATGACATCAACATGAGTGAGGATGAAGCTCATTCACATAGTGATGTTGATCCTGAATATGAACCTGGGGTTGAGGGGGATGACCATGGGGATGAGCATGAAGTCCAAACTAGTTCCATGGCAAGTGAAGCAAGTAATGTAAATTGCCCTTCTGCAATATTGGCAAAGTATGCTAGGGGTCCTTTTGATCCCACTTCCCCTCTCAAACAATTTGCAACAAAAGATCTAAGCAGGCAACAGCAAGCGGCAATAGCTGGTGGCACAAGGAGGTGGAAGTGCAACTTTTGTGGTGGTGGGTGGTATGGCAGCATCACTAGAGTTAATGCACACCTCCTTTTCATTAAAGGAAAAGGTGTGGGGATATGTCGTTTTTTATTAAAACCGGAAAACCTGAAATTCAAAATTGAAATAAATAAGTTATGGGGTGTTCCTGATGATACTCCAGTTGCACCTGTGCCTACTACTTTGTCTCATAGGACACAACTTCAGCATAGCCAACAACAGAGATCTAGCCATACTTTGCAGACGAGAGTAGGAGGGGCACCAGGTTCTTCTTCTAGTGCCTATGCAGGAGAGGGGAGGGGGAAATGGAAAGTGCAAAGTCAAACTCAAAGTAACCCCATTGCAGATTTGTTTAATGTGCAGCTCAAGGATGAGATAGATGATGCCATCGGCAAGTTCTTCTTTGCCAATGGCATCTCGTTTCATGTTGCCCGATCTCCTTATTTTAAGGATATGATATCGATGGTGGCAAAGGGAGGACCATCATATGTGCCACCAGGTGAGACGAAATTGAGTATCGCGATCTTGGATAAGAACTATTCCAAGATCAATTTGTTGATGGAGAAGATGAAGGAGTGTTGGATTGAGACAGGATGTAGCATAGTCATGGATGGGTGGACGAACATTAGCCATCATCCACTCATTAACATCATGGTTACATGTACTGAGGGCCCATATTTTCTTAAGGCAGTTGATTGTTCAGGGCATCGCAAAGATGCTGATTTTCAGTTTGAGGTTCTCAGGGATGCTATTGAGGAGGTTGGGCCACAAAATGTGGTCCAAGTTGTGACAGATGCTGCACATGTGTGCAAAGCTGCAGGGAGACTTATTGGGGCTACTTATAGGCATATTTGGTGGACCCCATGTTGTGTGCATGCCATGAACAATGCACTCAAGGACATGGGAAAGATTGAATGGATTAGAGCAGTGGTTCATGATGCGAGAGATGTGCAGATGTTTATCTACAACCACCACACATCACATGCACTTTTCAGTACCTTCGCTAAGGAGTTCCTGAAACCTACTGATACGAGATATGGTTCCTATTTCATTCTCTTAGACAGAATGATTGAGTTGCAAGAGGCACTACAACTCATGGTCATGACAGCAGATTGGAGTAGGTGGGCCGAGTCTAGGACAGAGCATGGGAGGAAGGTGAAGGATACAGTGAAGAGCGATGTGTTCTGGGCTGATGCAAAATATATTGTTGCCATCATTAAACTAGTTTTCCAGGTTATCAGGTATGGGGATGCGGATGCACCTAGCCTTGGAGAGGTGTATGAGTGCATTGATTCTATGCTTGATCAGATGAGGGCTGTTGTGCGAGAGAGGGGCCCTACATTAGCATTCTACCACGAGCACATTCAGCCAATCATTCACAGGAGATGGGAGAAGCTCAACACTCCCTTGCACATGGCAGCCTATGCACTTAATCCTAAGTGGTACTTGACTAGGCCTGGTAGAGTAACACCGATACAGGATGCAAAGGTGAAGGCAGGGTTCTTTAGGTGCATTGAGAGGATGTATGATGATGTAGATGCCAGTGTGATTCGCACTGAGTGGACCAAATTTGCCACTCTTAGAGGTTATTCAGATGCAGCCAAGATGGATATGCGAACTATGGCGCAGGAGGACCCAATTTTGTGGTGGACTTGCCATGGATCAGGATCTTTGACTACCACTCTAGCCATTCGATTGTTATCTCAGGTTTCTAGTTCTTCAGCTGCTGAGAGGAACTGGTCTACATATAGCTTCATCCACTCTCTTAAGAGGAACAAACTTACCTCTAGGAGAGCAGAGAAGCTTGTGGCTGTACATAGTGCTTTGCGTCTCATTGACCGCAAATCACTTTTGTACAAAGAGAGTCCAGCAGCACGGTGGGATGTAGACCCAGAGGAGCCAGCACAGATTGATGAGGATGCTGCAGTTTCAGCTTCAGATGCAGGGCTGGTTGGTATTAGTTTGGCAGCGCTTGATCGCGAGGATTCCAGTAGTTCGAGTGATGAGGAGTTTGGGGATGATTAGAGGCCTCCCTTCACTACATTTTTGCATTTTGTACTTATTTTGATTATGATATCAAACTATCAATGTACTCATGCTACTTATTTTTATCATTATGATATGATATTATGATGTGACGTCATATTTTCGATATTCATATAATAGAAATCTCAAATTCGACAATTTCATTTGTCAAATTTTAATATTTTATTTGATTAGTGATTACTAATAGTTTTCAAGCATTCAAAATGTTAGTATTTGCAATTTTACTAATTTGCCAAAGTTTAATTTGAATTGTTATTCTAAAACATCTTTTTATAACTAGTTATTCAAGTACCATATGTATATCAGCGCCGCCCCCCCGCCGCCGTCCCCCCGCCGTCCCCAAACTTAGACCCCTTGTCCCCCCATCCCCGAGACCCGTCCCGCACACGGAGACGCGTCCCCTTAAGAAAACTCCGTGGAACATTGCTAAAAACTGATCATCTTGCCTTGCATGTCACATCACCGCGTAGCTCTTGAAAAACCCATAAGGAACCACCTGACATGCGTTAAAAACCCCTGACATGCAAACCCTAAAAATAGCCTCTGAAGACTACTTCTGAAAAAGTGTTGATCCTGGTTTGCATGTTACACTGTTGTGAAGCCCTCGGAAAACCCACAAGGAATGTTCAAACATGCAAAGAAAGTCTTCACATGCAAACCCTAAAAATAGCCTGTGAAGGCTGAGTTCTGAAAATCATCGTCTCATTTTGCATGTTATACCATCGCGTAGGTTTCTAAAAACCCAAAAAGAATCTCCAGACATGCATTGAAGAACTTCACATATAAACCCTAAAATTTGCTCCGGAAGCTAAACTTGCTAAAAATAAACAATTGTTCGTTCTGGCTCAAAACTTGCAGACGTGCAGCTTGACATATTCTGGATGTAGTGTGACTGTTGAAACTTCAAAAGTGCTGAGAGAACGCCCTGAATTGCACACTTACTAAAAATAGTAAGTTGTCAGAATTCACTGAAATTTAGTTGGAAACCTGTTGGAAGTATGCTGACTGTGATGCCAACCTCAGATTCCAACTTATTTGCCCCATTTGACCTTAAATTGACCAGGGCAACACAAACCCTAATTCTACAGACTTGGCCAAAATTTCACGTTTAAGCTCACAGATGGACACATCCTCGAAAAGCGGACAGCAGAAAGAGAGAGAGAGAGAGAGAAAACCAAAGCCAAAAGACCAAAATGGAGCAAAAATTAGGAGGTACCCATTTTGAATGAAGCGATGTGTGAAAAGGTCACAACATCTGGCATCCCCACAGGAAAGTGTTGAAAAACACTTTAAGAATTGAACCTTGGTTAAATCTTCCTCAAACCATCATACAAAATGATACTTACTCAAAAGGGAAGAAGAATCCAATATTGGATCATAAGACTTTCATCCAAGACCTTGTGAGTGTGTGCATATTTGTTCCATCTCTAAACCATCTTGACTTCTAGAATCGGCTGTGGCAAGTTATATAAATATCTTAACTTCAAAAGCATCTGGGACATTGCCTCGTTGCCAGTTAGGTGTCCATAGCCCCGACGAGGTTGTCGCTACAATTCTCACAAATATTGCTCTACTGTCGGTCGGGCGTCCATAGCCCCGATGGAGTTATTCGCATATTCCCAAAATCAATATTTCATAATATATCTTTCATTTTTCATTTTCTTTCTTGTTTTTCAGACATTTCCTTTTAGCACATTTTCTTTTCCTTTTGATTCTCTGTCAATTCCTCAATTGGCTGGCAGGCAACGAAGCCTCCAATGGGTTTGAGAATTGTAGTGGCGCTGAAGCAAGATGTAAGATATTCATTTGTCATAACCTTTCCCAAGAAACCAAAATAACTCATAGTGGAGTTAGGTAGGGTATTTAAGATCTTGAGACTCATGTGTTAAGACACAATAATGGGTTGACCTCCCGAGACGAGCTTATCTGAAACTGGATGATGACGAGAGGAAAACAACCGTGGCTCTTTTCAAAATTTGCACAAAGTCTGGTGGAAAGAAACCAAGTTGTGAAAATAAAACCATCATCACCCCTTTCGCCATGGGAAAACCCCTAAAATCCTTGTCCATTCCAAACTGAAAAACAAACAGAAAAGAAAACGGGGAGGCAAACCTAATCTAATTATATTACAAAGTAGGCTCCCGGAGGAAACCTAAGACTAGAAATAATGCTTGAGGAATTGCCCGTTGACTGGCAACGGGATATCCTCTCATGTTCGTGTCCGTAACTTAAATGCATTATCTCCTAGGATCTCAGAAGCTTGACCAGGGTCCAACCATGATTTGTCGATCCGTCTGTTCATAACTCCCTGATGCTTGGCAAAACTTCCCAAAGCTTCATCTCTTTTCTCCTCCAAGTGCGTCAATTGAGGCAGCCTTGTTTGAATCTAGTCTTCTCTATTATTGACTTTTCCACATTCTTCCTCTAAAGTGACTTGTTGAATCATCTTGGGACTTGCTCCAAGGAGATCTTACTCATGGCACCTGCGTTTTCTGAATGGAAAGCCTCGTGAATTCTACATGAATGGGGTAACGACAAGTCTTCGATGGAGGCATTTTTTGTCTCTTGCTTTGCACCTTTTAACACAGAATCTCCAAACATCCTTTCATTCTCATCCCCACTTGAATCGTTTTCAGTCAATACTTTGGTGGAGGCAGGCGTATCTCCTAAAAACTTTTCTCCATTCGAGCTCTGCAACATGAGGACTTCTTTCTTAATGGGCTTATATGAACCCAAATCCGTTTCCACAAACAAAAAATCACTATTTTCACCACATTCTGTGATCATTAATCTGAGTCGTGGTGTACTTTCAATCTTTATCTGATTTGGAACTCCTCTCCAAGGCAACCATGTAAAAACCCTAGTTTCCCCAAAATCTCCGTTTCTGACTGTTTTTAGGTTTTCTGAAGGTTTTTGATTTTTTTGCAATTTTTGGGTTTTTGAGCAACAAATGAAATGGTACGATTTTTGCTTGAAAAATAATAATGAATGCAAAATAAAATACTTCTACTCTGATAATAGGAATATCTGATGCCAGTACAAATGCCAATCTATTATTTGTTCTTCTGGGACAATTACAAGAACGATCTACTGACATGCAATAATAAAATAATAATTTTTTTTTGTAAAAACCTGGTAAACCAGCAATAGATGAAGGTACAGATTTGGTACGGCTGCAATAATGATCTTCTCCTTCTGTCTGGTAACCTCCAAAGTCTTCTGGAACCCCAGCGCCCTTATTGATGCAATCTGGAAGTCTGGAAGAAAGGCGTTTCTCTTGAAGATGAAAGTACGGCCCAAGGACAGAAAGTACGGCCTGCAGCAAGGTACGGCCTGACAGAAAACAGCAATAAATGATGTACGGCCTCCTCACAATCAATGTCCAAGCCTCTGGAAATGGTGCGCCTAGATGAATAGGTACTCTCTGAATGCAAACACTGAATGAACTCTGAAGATAGAATATTCTCTGAAGCTCTGTGATTTCCTCTGCCTGAAGAAACCTCTGCTGCAATAAATCAAGTGGTATTTCACACCCTCTGAATTGCTTCCAGTGGAGATGGCTCGTTCCCCAAGGAATTCGAACTTGAAACCCTAAAGTCTCTTGCTCAAATCAATTTGATCAGTTTCTCAAAATCAATGTCCACCTTAATGGCTCCATTCCCAATGCAATTGCATAATAACCCTCAAAAGTGCGATTTCCTTAAAGATAGGGTTTTCATTAAAAATTCGCACTTTTATTATTTTATTACTTTTTCCATAGTCCTCAGCCAAATTTTATAATAAAATATAATAACAAATTTGGCCCCCTTTCTGATGATGGCGCACCCCTCAAGAAGAATCACTTAAGTTATAATTTAACATTATAACTTTATATTATAATCATTAAATAATTAATATTTAATTAATGCAATTAAATATTAATATTTCTCGTTACTTCATCCGATGGTACGATTTCCGATGCGAAGGTGACGAACGAAGTGATTCTGAGCAATGCCATGGTGGATGATGCCCTAATCCAGATTAGGGCAAGCCAGTATTTTCCACGGACTCCGGGTTCCCATAAAGAACGCCAGGGACAAAGCGGAAAGATATCATAGTAAAATGCCAAAAACTTTATTCATTCTCAGGAATATCATGTACAAAAAGTATCACAATGCTCTACAGTATAACCATCGGCACAAAAGACTCATTTATTATTCTCTTCCGACTACATCCACCCGACTTCATATAACGCTCGGCGGTGGTTAGACAACCAACCGACACGACGTTTCATAACAACATTACATTAACATTAATCTAAACATATTTTCCCGAAAGTACATGACATTACATGACATTATTATTCTTTACTAACTATTGTTTTATTAACCATTGGCCGACTCGACTCACGGCCGATTCACGATACGGCCTCACGTCTGGCCGACTACAAGTAAAGATATACGACTAACATCATCCCCCCCAAAAAAGAAAGTCGTCTTCCAGACGACATACATACAACAAGATAAGATTACTGAGAAGTAGGGGGAAGGGAGTGCGTCCCTGGATGCACAGATGACGTCGAAGTGGTGGAAGAATGCTCTGCTCTCAGATGCCTCAGCTCCTCCGTGCGTGTGCGAAGCTGCCGATCTGCCAGGATCTCCCTCTCCCTCGCCGCCTTCACCATCCGGGCTGCCTCCATCAGTTGGCTCTTTGCCTGCTCTGCTTCGGCCTTCTTGGCCACCAATTCTACCTCTTTTGCATTAGCGGTCCTCCCGATGCTCGTTCTGCGCTTGCCATCGCCTCTTTTCTAGCGTGCCTCCTCCTCCAGAACAGGGCTTTAAGACCCTCCGGTGGGGCTCCCCTCTCAGCTGGCAGAGCCGGGGATTACATTGATAGGAAGTCGTTACGGATGCTCTATATGGGTGGCTGATGGACTGCGTCCTTTTCTTTATGGTGGTTCTCCTTAGTGCTGAAAGTTGTTGGCATCGACCACGAGGTATCATTCTCATATCAATGACCCAATACTCTATCCTCTCTGCCAGCTTCTCACCAGAATACCACTCTTGTTGCTCGGTGCCAAAACGCTCTTGTAGCAAATCTTATAATGGGTGAAGTTTATCTTGCCGAAATTAGCGGTCCAATAAATCACGATGGGGTGGGGCGGTATTAGAAGTACAGACCAGTTTGCTTACTTCTTTGTAAGTAATGTTAAGCTACCGAGCGATTGTTCTTGTGACCCGTTGGCCTTTTTTTTTTTTTTTAGAGCAGAGGCTAGTCGGAGAAGATAAAATTAGGGTTTCCTATTTTGAAGTGTTGTTCCTAGATAGTGGATTCAATGGTAGTTCGCCACGGGTTTTGAGAACCCATGAAATTATATTCATCACAGGCATTGAGGCATTTTCAGGTTTTACTATTTTAGTAAATTCTATTTTATGATAAAAGCGGGATGGTAGCGAGGCCGGTTGACTTTTCCCTTGATTGACTCAAGTAAAATGTTGAGTTCGGACCGAGGAATCTCGTTAAGGAAGTCGAGCTCCATTTCATAAAAATAACGAACATGGTAAAAGATGTTATTTTATCACCTTGGCCTAGTCGAATGACTTAATGTCGTTTTAAAGGTGGACTCAAAGGGTGGCGCCTTCATTAAGGTTATATTTAATATTTGGTGAATTTTCCAAAGTCAAAGGAAATTAATGTGGGCGCATTTATCAAGGTGATGTTTTAATTAAAATATAATTATTGAGCTAAAGGTGAAAAGGACGCCTTATTGAAGGAAAAGTTAGGGTTTGAGCTTGAGGTGGATTTTAGGGTTTCGTGAAGTCAAACGGAACTTATAAAAAGGAGTCTTGTGCATCATTTCATCATCTTTGGTCTATGCTAATGTTATGCTGCCGAAGCGGTTGCGGAATTGCTTCGAGGAATGAATGCCTCCTAGTCTGGGCTCGACTTCGTGCTTGAGCGATAGCATCTAGTGGAGAGGTTTGATTATTTAAGGTAGATTTGTGAGTTCATTTGTATTTGTGCTTTGTATTCAGTTTGGTCTTGTTAAGTAAGTCTGCATTTTTAGAGAGTTTTCTGTATTTGCTGATTTAACACAGCAGATCCATGTTTTTCATTGTAAGTCAAAAAATACAAAAAACAGAGTTCTGGGTATTGCATTTATCTCATGGTTTAGGGTAGGCGATTCTTTGTCTCAAATCTCAGATTTTAGTGTTGTGTATTTAATTTTTAAAGTCAAATCGAACTACTCAGCTGGGCCGTACCATTTGGTGCTGTCTTGGAATTCGTGCAAATTGAAATAGCTGCATTTGGTTCAGTTTAGGGGTTCCATATTGGTCGCCTAGGTTCTCAAGGTGCATTGCATTTTATGACATATAAATCGGATGTGTATTGAAGGAGTTATGAGCAATTCTTCCTGTTTGTAAGCTGCTGATCATATGTTTAAAGTGCAGATCTGTTTGTGACAGTCCTAGCAATCTGCATTATTCTGATTTGTAATTGGTAGTGTGATTTCCTTTGAGATTGTAACAGAAATAACGTTGAGTACTCTATCTGGAAAGAGTCTAATATATTGACATTGCAGGCAATAGTTATTTATTGTAATCTGGCAGTAGTACTGACCAGCATCCTTTAATATTGCTTTGTCATTAATTGTAATTCACGTTCTTGCTTTCTATACTAGTGAATTAGTTGTAACTCCGCCCTATGGTAGCTACTCTCCCATTCTGGGTTAGCAAGCACATTCTGGGTGTTGAGTGTTTTCAGCTTTCAGCATTTCTCTTTCAAGCATTGTTATTGTAACCACTCCGTCATATGGTCACCCCTCACTCCGCATTGGATTGGGTAGCACATACTTGACGTTGAGTTCCCTTTCAGTATTTAGAGTAGAAGATTCTTTGACCATATGCTCGCCATCATCGGCGCCATTCTTGGTTAGAGTTGCTTTTATAAGCGGTTGGTCCGGATCCTCGACCAATGCTCACCTTGCCCACGCCGGGATCTGAGGTACATACATCTTGGTTAGAGTTAGCCCGATCGTTTTGGTTTATCATCTAACCTTAGATTGCTTATGAATTTGAAATTATGTAAAAAATCGAAAAATTTGGCTCGAATATTTCATACGAAACCACTTTCAGGCGCATGGCGCACCTCATTTTGCGGCTTTCCAAAGGAGTTCCGACGATCTTTGATGAAGCCGAAAAATACCAGTTTTGCATTGTTTTTCTTTACTTTCTCTCGATCGATGAATGGTACGACTTCTTGCTGCTGGCTACGTACGGCTTCTCCCTCCTGTTTAGTCCGTACGCCTTGAGGGATCAAAAACTGCCGTACGACCTGACCTTGGAGATGCCGTACGACCAATGAATTCTCAATACGCCATACGATGTGAAGCATTGTTGAGTGTTTCCTGGCCAAGATAAAAATCTGTACCACCAAATTCCGTACTAGTTGGCAAATGTATGAAATTCGTACGATGTAAGTGTTTTGCCAGGGCCGTACGGTTTGGATGAATGGCCGTACGGCTGTGGAACCCTGAGGCCGTACGGTTTGAAGATACTTTGAAATTCGTACAATCTGGAAGTACTGTGAATTCTGTGCAAGTTTTCCTGAATTGCTGATGCCGTACGGATTCTCTTGCAGTGCTGAGGACGTACGAAATCCCCTGAGGCAACTGATGCCGTATGGATTCTTCTATAGTGCTGAGGCCGTACGGATCTTCGAAGCCCAGTACGTGCGTCGGATTTTCTGTAGTGTTGAGGGGGCGTCTGGTTACTGCTGCGAGGCCCGATGCGGTCACGAATCTTCTGTAGTCATCTTTGGGCGGAAATTACCGGTTTTCTTGGGAGTGAAAAGCGTGCGTACGGATTTTCCTGTAGTGCTGAGGCCGTACGGATTTTCCTGAGGCAACTGATGCCGTACGGATTTCCCTGAAGCAACTGATGCTGTACGGCTAGGACTTCACTGAGCTGCCGTACGATTTGACCCCTGGCACCAATTTCAATCTGGAATAGCCGTACGGTTTGGGACTTCACCAAATTTTCCAGTTGCAAAGGCCGTACGGTTTTAACCTTGGCGAAATTCTTCACTTGTAGAGGCCGTACGGATTCTACTGACAACTTCTCAATTTGCAAAGGCCGTACGATTTCTACTGGCAAATAAAATGAATATTGGAAAATGTGACAATACCGTACGGTTTGAAGGTCCCTTGGATGCCGTACGATGCCAGGTTCTGAGTGCCGTACGAGTGATGAATGCCGTACGTCCTCCACAGGCTTCAACCCTTGGCGTGCTGTCTGAAAAATAGAACCCCGTACGTCCTTGAAATCTTTTAGACGCCGTACTATTTCCTTTCCTGGCGAAATGTGCTGAGTGTAAAATCTTTGATGCCGTACGGCTTCCTTCTCTGTTCTCTAATGCCGTACGTCTTCCTCCTCTGTTCTCTGTACGCCTCGGCAACTGATAAACTCGTGCAAGCTCGTCCTCCCTTCTTCTTCTCTGTGCTCTTGTCTCCGACTTGTGGCTTCCTGAATGGGCCGTACGGTATGAGGTTTTATATTTATTTTATTTTTTTCCTTACTCTCCTTCACCCTTGGCCGTACGCCTTGCTTCCTTTTCGTGTTTTGACATATTTTAATCTTCTTCCCTTTACTCTTGCGCCTTTTACTTTCCTCATTTAATTTCCCTTTTGGCCTTTTAATACTCCAGGCGTTTATTTTAATCTTCCGTACTTTTCTTAATTTAATATTTCTTCTGATGGCCGACTTTTTTAATTTATTATTTAATCTATTCTCCCTTCGTTTGCTTTCTTTTCTGACTTCCCCTTGGTTTCTTTTAATTTTCTCGTCTTTTTCTTTTTCTTCCCATACGCCTTGCTCTTCTTTACTTACTCCGTTATTTTCTTTTATTTTCATAGCTTCTTTTCTATTTATTTTTATTTTTTTCAACTTCCGTTCTTTTTCTCTTTCTTCTTTTCTTTTTAATTTGTTCCACTTCTGTTCACCTTCTCTCTCCTCCCTTCTCTCTTCTTTTCCATTTTCCCTTTCATCTCTTTTTTCTCTCTCTTCATCTCTTTTCTTTTTTTCTAATTTTTTAATTTTTTCATACTTTTCATTTTTTAATTCCAACACAATTTTTTCATCTCGTACCTGTTCAAACTTGTGGACTAGCGTATCATCCAGTTTTGCGATACCTTCTTTATATTCTCCATACTCAGGTGGGAATGTTTCACTGGTCAAGCCATTATCTTTTTCTACTTCCCCCTCCTTGACCTGCAACATGTGGCAATCCGGGTGGAAGACTTCATAATCCTCCATCTGCCAGTGAAACAGTCCGCTCAGTGAACTGGTCTCATCTTCCGAGCAACTGCCGATCTCCAATACCCCTTTTTCATCTGGTTCCATTGTCTTTCTCTCATCCTCGTCTGAGTCTCCTCCAGATTCAGATGCCGAAGATGCCAAATCCTCACTGACGGCCTGGTTCTTCAGATCAATGGTGTATTTCCTCCCCCGATTTTCTATTGAGAGTGTATTCCGCTTCCAGTTGTGGGTTGCCTTGGCAGCAATCAGCCATCCCCGTCCCAGGAGTGCATTGTATGCCTTTTTCTCCATTGGGATGACTACAAAATTCAGCAGAAATAGTTGTGTGCCGATCAGGACCTTCTGCTCCATCAGTGTACCCAGTGGTCTGATGCCGTGTTGATCTGCCCCCACAAGGTGAAATGTCGGGGGCCAAAGAGTCGGCTTACCCAGACACTTCCAAGTCTCCTCTGGCAGTACGTTTACTCCTGAACCTCCATCGACGATAGTATTAGATAGTTTCATGCCCAAGATTTCCATCTCGACGACGGCTGGTTTCCTCCCGATGCTTACTGCTAGGAGCATTGGATCCGAAGTCTCGGCTACCACTTCTGGCGTACGTTCTGGTGAACTCTTCGGAAGATTTTCTCCAATAGCATTGGTAAGTGCTACTTTGAGAGAAGGCATTGTTTGCAAAAGATCAGTTACCTTAATGGGTACGGTTGTGTGAAGCACCTGCCGCACGATATTCTTCTCCGACTCCAACTGTAGCGACGTACTGGTAGCTTTATAGTTCTTGCCTTCATTCGCCATTGCCTCAGCGACTTTTGTCTTGGCCTCCCGAAATCGTTCTTTCTCCGTACGAGGGTCTAGATAATTTGCCCGTTTTGACTGCGCTCTCGTAATCGCCAAGACTTCTTCGTCAGCTACCTCTAGCATATTGATACTTCCTTTTTGCTTCGGACAGTCGGTGTCTTCATGATCACCCAGTCCACACCACTTGCACAGTTTTCCCCCGTTGCCTTGGTCGCTCTGGCAATCCCTCGCAAAGTGACCCCATTCATTACAGTTCCTGCACTGGATCATCGGTCGTCCTTTGCTGTCGTACTGAATTTTGCTTCTCGGCGTATTTCGCCGATTGTTGCGGTAGCCTCCAGGGGATGCATTGTTGTTCTGTGGCTTCGGTGGCGTGGTTGGAGGTGTTGACTGTTCGCCTTGAGTGAAGAATACTTGCGAACTTTTAGTTTTTAGATTGTATGGGCACTCCTTGACGGAGTGTCCCATGACCTGGCAGATGTCACAGAATAACTTTTTTGGGCAACTTGCCTTTGTGTGACCTTCCGATTTACAGTCCGTACACCATAATTCATTGGCCTCTTTGGATCCGTCCTTGTCGGCCTTCAGTTCTTTCATTATCCGCATCATATCCCGCCGAAGGGCCTGTACGGTTGCCGATTCATCGTCACTGTCCTCAGCACTCTCGTCATCATCCCTCCTCTTTCCCTTCGAGGAAGTCCTATTTTCACTTTCAATATCCATCGCCCGATTGTATGCTTCGGTGTACGAGGACGGCGGTACTACTTTCATCTTTCGCCGAAGTGAGGGAATCAGTCCCTCAATGAACCATCGTTTCTTTAACCCATCGGCTGGCTGTGCCTCCAGCTTCCCGATCAAGTCTTTCAACCTCCTGTTGTAGGTCCGTACGTTTTCATGCTTCCCTTGTTTGGTATGATATATTTATGTGACGATCTCACTATCGTCCCGTAGAAGTTTGAACTCCGCTTCAAAGTTTTGCTTCAGGACCCTCCATGTGGCTCTCTGCGCTTGATCCAGTTCCGAGTACCAGTCAATGGCACTGTCCCTGAGTGTTGCTGGAAATGCCTTCAGCCACTGGTCGGGGTCATCCTACCCGCTGGCTATCCAGATAGTCTCGCATGTCTTGCAATGCCGTACGGGATCCTCAGAGCCATTCCCCATGAATTTCGGCAACTTTTGCCGATCCGGTTGAGCCATCTTCACCGGTTGACCTCCTTGTTGACCTCCTTGTGTTTTGGACCCGATTAGACTAGTGGATTCCTCGCTACGTCCCTGTGCGTCACCAGCACTCTCGGCTACGTACGAGTCACTGCCACGTCCTCCGTCAGCGTCCGCAACACCGTGGGTCTCCTCAGGATCCCGCCGATGCTCTCTCTGCCCTGGGGTCTTAAGCTCTGGCCTTCCCCTCCTTAACTCGTCTTCGTCATCCGAGAGTGACAACTCTCGAAATCGTCTGATGCTACTGTTCAATTCATCTTCATTGTCATAGAGATTATATTTTCCTGCGTAAGGGGTGCTGCTGAAGGGGTCTTCGTCCCTTCCTTCTATCAAACTGTAGTGTACTCGTTCAATAGATGTGTCTATTTTTTGAAAATTTTCATATGTTCTTTTTATGCTCTGATTAATTTCAATTAAGTCCTCGTCTAGTTCCTTACCAACTTGCCTTAGTCGTCTTCGCCGACTTTCCTGCTCTTGTAGCCTTAGTGATCACCGAACTTGTTCTTCCGAAGTCCCGTGCCCGTCAGGTACTCTATTCTTGTCTTTGTTCGGCCGTACGGGCATTTAGTTGTTCAAGCGATCATTGCTGGTTGCCGGAAGTGCGGCGCCGACTAGTATCATGTTCTTCCTCTTCTCGTTTGTTTCGGTCTTCACAACGTTGCACGATTTTCTGCCTTCGGCGCTCACAGGCTTCTTCCTCTCGCAAGTCTTGCAGAATAATGAAATGGCGGGCCAACAACCTGGGCATACGGTTTAGAAGATGGTTCACCTCGTCGTTCACTTCCAGCCAATCCCAGATGACTTCCTCAGGGATCTCCCGAACGAGGGATTCCCTACGTACGTGGTCACGGAGCGAGATTTTCCACAAATTTACCAAATCTTCTGTCAATGAGTCTTCTCGTTCCTCATTAGCATTTATAGGTTCTTCTGTTGGTTGACCCATTACGCTGCCATGGTGGATGATGCCCTAGTCCGTTCCGACAGCGGCACCAAATGTTTGCCTACGGAATGGGATTCAAACTCTACGTACTACTGGCAAACTTGTAATAAACAGAACATAGGATAAAACAGTAAACTGGGAGATATCATAGTAAAATGCCAGAACCTTTATTCATTCTCAGGAATATCATGTACAAGAGTATCACAATGCTCACAGTATAATCATCGGCAACAAAACTCATTCATTATTATCATAGCATCAGTATATCTTCCCGACTATTCCCACCCGACTACATATAACGCTCGGCGGTGGTTAGACAACCAACCGACACGACGTTTCATAACATCATTACATTAACATTAATCTAAACATGTTTTGCCGAGAGTACATGACATCACATGACATTATTATTCTTTACTAACTATTGTTTTATTTGACAACTGCCGAGTATGACCGAGGCCAACTACGGCCGACAACAAGCAAACGACAACAAGTAAAATATCCGACTAACATGGCTTAGAGGCCGGGCTTTGTTTACAAGCAGTTAGCCATTTTCTCGCTCTCATTTTGTCGTGATCTCCCGTGACCTGAGCTAAACACATCCAAATGACGTTTGATAGCCTAATAAGTAAGCCGCTTAGATCCCTAACAAATGTTATTGGAAGTGAGAAACCCTAAAATAGGATCTAGGCCCCTAGAAAATCAAGGAGCCTCTCAAAAAGTGCTCTTTGCTCTAGAGTTAGAAAAATTTGATGATTTTCCCTTTTAGATTTTGGATTTTCAAAACTCTCCAAAGATCGTGACTGAGCATCAAACCTACATAAGCTCCATACTCTGTGCTTAGAAACCATCTTCTCCTCGACATCACTTTAACTAGGTTTAGACTATTTTAGCAAATTGCCTTAGTGAAGCAAAACAATTTTGGTTTGGGTAATAACAATGTCCAATTAAAATTGCCTTAAAACCTTAAGGTTGAGGAGTAGAAGATCTCATCAGATTTTCATTGTATAAATTGGAGTGTGTCACAATTCAAATTAGTGCTCCATGGAGTCTCAAAATAGTAAGAGGTAGAGACATAAGGAAGAGGGAGGGAGAGAGAGAAAGAGAGGGAGGGGGGTTTTATGGAAAGCAAAATTTGTGGATGGTATGGCCTAGTTAACATAATATATAATATTTGAAAAATTAAGTATTAAAAATTGTAATTTGTTATTTATGTAAATAAATTGACAATCAGTTGAACAAAATACCAATTTACTTAGATATATCAAAATGGTTTATTATAGTAGTATTACTCAAAATTGGAATTGACTTGACAAACCAAAAATATAAATAAAATTCACCTATCCAAAATTTACTTAGAAAACAATCAAGAAAAAAGTACTGCTTTTCCATCTATCATAGCCCAAAATAATTATGAATTATTCTATAGTTGAACAAGTAAGATGTCAAGAACACCTCACCAAGATTATTTGTTTGTTTTTGATTAAGTAAGCAAGGATTTTGAAAGGGTCCAAACCCTTTCACAAGTGAAAGATTTAGCAATAAGAATAGAAAGATAGTAAAAGACAACCAAGGAACAACACAAAAACAACGAAAAACAAGACACAAGAAAACATTCAAACTACCAACCCAAGATCAAGGTGGTTTATAGAATTGTTTCAACGATTATTGTTTAACCACAGTAAAAGGATCCTTGTCCTCTAAACTTATTTTCTTTGAAGCAACCCCTGTGGTGTTTGAATTTGACCTTCTGATTTCTGTTTGCTTTTTGTTTATTTGTTTTTGGGAAGTTTTGATGCCGGAAATGAAAATGCTTGAAATACACAAAAATAGGAAAGGAATGCGTGAAACAAATGAAACCCATTTGATTTTTATTGAATACAAACACAAATAAGACATACCCATTTGCTGGTAGAGAATTTCATAAGTCTGATTTTTATTACAGCAGCCTGAATGGCAATCATTTTCCAACACCTAGGTCTGATATGTTGGAAGTTCACATTAGAATTGATGAAGATCCATGGGGAATAGCTGGGCGCCACCTATGAAGGAGAAATTGGGCCAAAAGACAAAGCGCCATCCGTTCTAGCTTACATGCCTCCCAAGGACAATATGGCCTTTCTCAGCTGAAACATGTGCAAAATCAGATGTGACCTTTGCTGCTCTGATTTCTCAGGAAAATGGTAGTCAATGGTGCGCCTAGGACATGTGCAACTGATTAGAAGGACAGCCTTGAAATCTTGATTCCCGAGCTTGGAAGGACAAAACCCTCAACTCCCATGTGCTGGTTTGTTGCTAGTAATTTGCAACTAATTAAATTATCAAACCCTTGTTCCAGATCTGCAATGCAAATCACAAAGACCTGATTTATTCTTCAAAGCAATACACAATTTTATGCTCAAATGTTGATCCCTGTGTGAGACCAATCAAGTAGGATCCTTGGACGGTCTTGCACGCTTGTAGAACCTATTCTAAAAGAGGGTATCCATACTCAGTCAGCCGTGAAAGAAACTTGCAGCAGCAGCAGCTCCAAAATATGTAATATTCTCCAAGATAATCAATAATGAACTCAAACCCACCCTTATGGAGTTTGGATGCCACTTTTAGGGTTTCTCACCTTTTTGACCAGTCAACAAAATATCTCACCTTTTTGACAAGTCAATAAAATATCTCCCCTTGAAAAGTACGCCACTTTTCATAAGCTCATATGATTTAACATTATAGCATCTGTTCAAGTGACTTTTCACTTAAATATATCATAAAGTGACTTTTCACTCAAATATTTCATAAAGTGACTTATAATATTTCTTTTAATAAAGTCACTTTCACTTTATGACATTATATCACAAAATCACTTAATAATAGAATATTATTATGTAATGTGACTTGATAAATCCATAACTCTTGGTTGGGATGTCGAAATGAACCCTCGTGAGTTTCCTTGTGTTAGTTTTAGACCAAAAATGAAGATAAGAAGAAATACAAAATGATGAACAACAAAACACAACAAATACCTTGGGAAAACCCTCCTTGAGGGAGAAAAACCCAGCCAAAATATATCTCTTATATATTTAATGAAAAGAGCAGAAATCTGCTTACAACTTGGGCCAAACACAAGGCCGATCTGATGTAATGAAATATAGCACCTCTCCTAGATGCAAATATACAATCGAATATGATTTCTCCTTGATATCGATCTGCTTGATGCAATATGATGATTTGCTGCAAATGTGCGAACTCCTTGAAGTGCGAATTGATTTCTGAATAAATTGATTTATCAAATGAATGATCATCGCCTTGTATATATACAAAGCAAGGCGTCTTTTCATTTGGGTCGGCCTTATTTAAAAAAAACAAGGGGACTTTTCATTTGGGTCGGCCTCATAAGAAATAAATTATTATTTATAGCAAGTCCAACTTGCCTTGGTATTTATTTATCTATCATTTATTATTTTAAATTTGAGAGAAGGATATCTACCGCCGCTATAACATCAACACTCCCTCTTAGCTAGGGAGGTATCCTTCCAGATATCCATGTCATGGAGTCTCTCAACATGACATCCACAATGGCTGCACCCATTTGTGAAAAAGTTCATCACAGAGTCTCTCAACATGATATCGTCATGGAGTCACTCAATATGACGTCCACTATGGTTGCTCCCATATATGGAAAGAAACATGTGCACAAGTGCCCATCACGGAGTCTCTCAACGTGATGTCGTCATGGAGTCTCTCAACATGACGTCCACCATGGCTACAACCATGTGTGGAAAAACACAAGTACAAGGGGTTCATCATGGAGTCTCTCAACGTTGTAGACAGCCATGTTAATAAATAACTATATTGTAATCGACCGTACTAATTAAATAAATGTTGTAGTCGATCGTACTGGGAATAGATAATAATGGAATAAATAAATAATGTTTTGTCCGGGTTTAGCACTCGGGACTAGTTAGCACTCGGGTCAGTTAGCACTCAGGTTAGTTAGCACTCGGGATTAGTTAGCACTCGGGATTAGTTGGTACTTGTCAGTTGTCGACAGTTGGTGCTCTCAACCGACGCCGGTTAACTATTTATGTTGCTATATGGTTCGTAGTCGGGAAAGTGTAGTTGATATGATAATGTAATGCTGCAAGTACATGAATAAAGACTACAATGCTTCATATATATCTGTTATGTTCTGTGAATGTTTTACATACTCAATGATATTATGTTTCTAGTTTACTTCTTATTATATTGAATTACCGTTACTGGAGTAAACATTTGGCACCGTTGCCTTAGCGGACTAGGGCATCATTCGTCATGGCAACGTAATGGGTCAACCGGCGGAAGAACCTGTAAATGCTAATGAGGAACGAGAAGACCGATTGACGGAAGATCTGGTTAATGAATCACCTCTTGAATCTTATGCCCCGATTACTGGCCCGTCACTCCATTATTTTGCAAGACCTCCAAGAAGAAGAAGATTGGGAACGCCGAAGACAACAAATACTACAATGCTACGAAGAACGCACTAAACGAGAAGAAGAAGAACGAGACACTAGTTGGAGACGTACATCTGGTAGCCAGCGATGATCGCCTGAACATATTTTAAATGCCCGTACGGCCGAACAAAGACAAGCATCGAGTACTTGACGGGCACGGGACTCCAGAAGAGAAAGTTCGGCGATCACTCAGGCTACAAGAACAAGAAAATCGGCGAAGAAGACTAAAGCAAGTCGGTAAGGAATTGGATGAGGATTTAATTGAAATAAATCAGAGCATTAAAAGAACATATGAAAATCTGACAAGAATAGACACATCCATTGGATGAGCGCACCAAAGTTTGACAGAAGAAAGGGACGGAAAACCCTTCGGCACCCCGTATATAGGAAGATATGATCCTGATGAGAATGAAGATGAATTAAGTAGTAGCATTAGACGTTTTCAGGAGTTGTCCTTATCAGACGATGACGAACGGCTAACGAGTGGAAGATCTGAGCCCAGTACCCCAAGGCGGAGAGAGTACCGAAGGGAACCCTAGGAGACTCAAGGTGTCAAGGACGTCGAAGGAAGACGTGGGAGTGAATTGTACGTGGCTGAGAGTGCAAGTGACACACCAGAACGTAGCGGGGAAACCAGTCTACTCGGGTCCAACACACAAGGAGGACAGCAGGGAAAGATGGCTCATCTGGATCAGCAAAAGCTGTCGAAGTTCATGGGGAATGGATCAAAAGATCCAGTACGACACTGTAAGACATGTGAAACTATTTGGATAGCCAGCGGACAGGATGATCCTGACCAGTGGCTGAAAGCATTTCCAGCGACACTTAGAGAGAGTGCCATTGATTGGTACTCTGAATTAGATCAAGCACACAAAGCTAAATGGAGATTATTGAAGAAAGCATTTCAAGAGGAGTTCAAACTCCTGTGGGATGATAGCGAGATTGTTGCGGAGATATACAATACCAAGCAAGGAAAGCACGAGAGTGTGCGGACCTACAACCGAAGACTCAAAGATTTGCTGGGGAAATTGGAGGCACAACCGGCCGATGGGTTGAAGAAAAGATGGTTCATCGAGGGCTTGCTTCCGTCATTAAGAAAGAAAATGAAAGTCGTACCTCCTTCGTCGTACACCGAAGCATACAATCGGGCAATGGACATAGAAATTGTCTAAAACATCTCTAGGGAAAAGAAAGTGACGGCGAGAGTCACAGGGCCGGCCGACAGTGAATCAAGAATGTACAAGCACTTAGGAAGATATGATACTTGAATGATAGAAAAGAATTGAGAAGGTGACAAAGGAGAGTACGAAGCTAAGAAGCTGTGGTGTCTGACTGTCTGGGAAGATTAGTAGAAGAATAGAAAGCGTCCCCAAGAAGAACTTGATACCGATATCTGCCAAGTGATGGGACATTCCGTCAAGGAATGCCCATACAACTTAAAAACCAAAAGTGCACAAGTACTCTTCACTCATGGAGAGCCGTCAACATCGCCAAACACACCACCAAAGCCCCAGTACAATAGCAATGCATCCCCTGGAGGTTATCGGAGCAACAAAAGTCCGAGAAACATGATACAGTACGATGCAAAAGGAAGGCCCATGATCCAATGCAGGAAGTGCAACGAATGGGGCCACTTTGCCAGGAACTGCTAGAACAGTCAAGGTTCGGGAGGGAGATTGTGTAAGTGGTGTGGACCAGGCGATCATGAAGATAACGAATGCCCTAAGCAAAAGGGTATCCACATGCTGGAAGTAGAAGAACAAGAGGTACTGGCGATCACCAGAGCACAAGCAAAAAAGGCCACTTACCCAGATCCATGTACAGAGAAACAAAGGATGAAGGAAGCAAAAACTGAAGTGGAACTGGTGATGGCGAAAGAAAACAAAGTACCTGTAGAGAAGCCTGGAACCTCTTGGCGGTCGGAGGCAGAAACCAACATCATACGGTAGGTACTGCAGACCACCATACCAATAAAAGTAACTGACCTACTACAGACTATGCCGTAGTTGGGACTGGCGATCACAAATGTCGTCGGGGATGGCAAGCAACTGCAATTGGAGGAACGAAGGCAAGAATTGATACCAAAACTGCCACCGTATGGTGAACAAACAATTGAGCCAGTATTGCTCACAGCGAACATCGGAAAGATGCCAGCAGTCGTGCATATGAAGATTAGAGGGAATATCTTGAAAAATACTATCGTCGACGGAGGATTGGGAGTCAACGTACTACCCGAAGACACATGGAAGAGTCTTGGGAAACCTACACTTTGGCCACCGACATTCCAACTGGTTGGCGCTGATCAACATGGTATCAAGCCGTTGGGAATGCTGATGGCGCAGAAGGTGACGATTGGGACACAACAGTTTTTGCTAAATTTTGTCATCATCCCATTACAGAGGAAAGCATACGATGCACTACTTGGGAGAGGATGGCTGATAGCCGCGAAGGCAAATCATAATTGGAAGAGGAACACACTCTCGATCGAGAACAACGGGCGGAAGTACGTCATTGACTTGAAGAACCAGGCCGTGAGCGAAGAATTGGCTTCCTCTGGATCTGAATCGGATGGAGGTGAGTCGGATGTGGACGAGGGAAGGAAAGCTATGGAACCGAACACCAAAGGTGTACTTGAACTCAAGAGTTGTTCGGAGGACGAGACAAGCTCGTTGAATGGCTTATTGGAAGGCCCAGCCAAACACTTTCGGCCGAGTATGGAGAGTACAAAGGAAGAGTCTCAAAACTGGACGATACGCTAGTCCACAAGTTTGAATAGGTACGAGATGAAAAAATTGTGTTGGAGTTAAAAAATGAAAAGTATGAAAATATTAAAAAATTAGAAAAAAAGAAAAGAGATAAAGAGAGAAAAAAGAGATAAAGAAAGGAAAAATGGAAAAGAAGAGAGGGGGGATGAGAGAGAAAATGAACGACATAAGAAAAAATTAAAAATTATCAAAGGAGTGAAATGGGGAAAAATAGAGAGAATTAAAAAATTGAAGGGGACAAATAAAAGAAATTTGAAGGGAGACAAAGGTGAGTTATATAAAAAAGTACGAAGAAATATTCTCATCAAGCATATAGTACACCGTATGGTCAAGCTCAGGAAGGAAAAGGCGAAAGGAGAGAGATTCGACAAGACTTCACCGGCCAAATCAGTCGCACAAAGGAAGGACGAAGCAAAGGGAAGAAGCTTGTACGCCCATCACAGGAGGCACCTCCGTACGATGTACGGACAAGGAAGAACTCAGAAGGAAATCACGTACAACACACCAATCAAAGCCACGTACAGATCGCTGGAGGAGAAGAGGTCGTACGACGCACAAAAGAAAATAGTGTAAGGAGCTTGGAAGGGAACCTCGTACGGGCCAGAAGAAATCCGTATGTTGGGAGACAAGCCGTACGAGTGCTAGAGGAGGAGGTTGTACGGTATCAACAGAAACACATAGTACGTTGTCATGTGAAAAGAAAATTAAGATTGCAAGCGCCAAGTTGACAAGGAAGGGCCACGCCAGCAATCAAACCCCTCATTGATAAGGCCGTACGCACAAAGCAAAAGTCCGTACGCGTAAGGGAAAGCGAGGCCGTACGTAGTAGGAAGAAGAAATCCGTACGATAGGAGGAGAAGAAAGCCGTATGGCGGAGTGATGAGAATAAATCCGTACGCTGGGAAGAAACGGTCGTACAGTGGATAGATAAGAAGAGGGCCATACGGTGGCAAATTAGAAGAATTCCAAAGTACGTACGGAAGAACTTGAAGAGGGTTGTACGCAGGTGCTATTTAAAGGCCGTACGACTAAGTAAAAGCAAAAGGAAAAACTCTGTACGGCCAAAACAGAAGGAAACCGTACGCAGCAGAATAAGAAGCACTGTACCAAACCAGAAAGAACGGCATAAGGAGGCCGTACGGATCAAGGAGAAAGTCATACGTACCAAACAAAAAAAGACTGTACCAAGTATCGAAGTTTGTAAAAGGCAGGCCGTACCAAGCATCGACCTAGAGAAAGTAAAGTCTAAGAAAAACAATGCAAAATCTGTATTTTTCAGCTTCGTCAGCACTATTCGGAACCTCTGGAAAAATCATGAAAATAAGGCGTGTAATGCTGCCCCCGGACCCCGTGAGGGGCGCTGCCCCTCGACCCCGCTGGGGGCAGCGCCCCCAAACCCCGCAAGGGGTGCTACCCCTTGACCCCGCTGGGGGCGCTGCCCCCAGACCCCTGCAAGGGGTGCTGCCCCTTGACCCCGATGGGGGCGTTGCCCCCAGACCCCCATCAAATTTATTGGAATTGCCAATTTGCAGTGCAACCAGCCATCATAGTACAGTTACAAGAGTAGTTGGCAGCCGAGCAAACAAGAGTGGCAGCTCTTGAGGAGAAGTTGATAGAGAAGGATACCCAAGTGGCTGATGCACAACGAATTTCAACACAGAGGGAGAATCAATTACAGGAAAACTACGAGGAGTTGGCACTTTTTGTTTTCAGTCGTCTGGAAGACGACTACTTTGTAGGGGGGATGATGTAGACAGCCATGTTAATAAATAATTATATTGTAATCGACCGTACTAATTAAATAAATGTTGTAGTCGGTCGTACTGGGAATAGATAATAATGGAATAAATAAATAATGTTTTGTCCGGGTTTAGCACTCGGGACTAGTTAGCACTCGGGTCAGTTAGAACTCAGGTTAGTTAGCACTCAGGATTAGTTGGTACTTGTCAGTTGTCAACGATTAGTGCTCTCAACCGACGCCGGTTAACTATTTATGTTGCTGTATGGTTCGTAGTCGGGAAAGTGTAGTTGATATGATAATGTAATGCTGCAAGTACATGAATAAAGACTGCAATGCTTCATATATATCTGTTCTATTCTGTGAATGTTTTACATACTCAATGATATTATGTTTCTAGTTTACTTCTTATTATATTGAATTACCGTTACTGGAGTAAACAAACGTGATGTTGTCATGGAGTCTCTCAACATGACATCCACCATGGCTACTCCCATGTGTGGAAAGAACCACATCTCCGTCTCAGAGATGGATGAGGGCTTTCACCTCATATTTCTCTGTCTTAAAGAAATATGCATTATAGCAAAGCTCACTGATGCTGAGTCCCCCTCTCGGCAAGGGCGACATTCTCCACTACTCCAAGCTTGTCTCAGAAATGTGCAAACTTCACTCTGGAAAAAGGCTTGGTGAGAATATCAGCCGTCTGATCATCAGTGCAAATGTATTTGAGTTGAATTGCTTTCCTTAGCACCATATCTTTGATGTAATGATACTTGATCTCCACATGCTTTGTACTATCATGAAACACTGGATTTACTGAGAGCTTCACACAACTTTGATTGTCACAATGAATCACAGTCGGCTCCAATGTTTTCCCAAACAATCCTGCAAGGAGCTTTCAAAGCCACACTGCTTCTCGAGCGGCCACACATGCTGCAATATATTCAGCCTTAGTATGCTAAGTGCCACAAAAGTCTGCTTCCTGCTACACCACAAAATCATCGCAGACCCCAAGCTGAAGCAACATCTAGAGGTGCTCTTCCTATCAGTTACACTCTCGGCCCAATTAGAATCAAAATAGCCTTGTAACTTTAGATCTTCACAGGAAGTATATCTCAAGCCATATCCCACTGTGCCACGCAAGTATCTCAAGATATGCTTTGCTGCAACTAGATGTATTTGTCTTGGCTCACACATGAATTGGCTAAGGGCACTCACCACATAACAAATGTTTGGTCTAGTGTTGACTAGATACATCAATGATCCAATCAATTGTCTATACATGGTAGTGTTGTGAGCTTTTCACGCATCGCCCCATTCAAAATGGGTACCCCCTAATTTTTGCTCCATTCTAGGCTTTTGGCTTTGGTTTTGGTTTCTCTCTCTCTCTCTCTCTCTCTCTTTCTTTCTGCTGTCTGTCTTTCTGAGGGATGTGCCCGTCTGTGAGCTTAAACGTGAAATTTTGGCCAAGTTTGTAGAATTAGGGTTTGCACTTTTCTGGTCAATCTGAAGTCAAATGGAGTGAACAAGTTGGAATTTGAGCTTCATATTGCAGTAAATATGCTTCTAGCAAGTTCCTAGCTAAATTTTACCGAATTCCGGCGACTTACTATTTTTAGTAAGTGTTCATTTCAGGGCATTCTTTCAGCATTTCTGAAGTTTAGACAGTCACCCTGCATCCAGAACACATCAAGCTGCTCATCTGCAAATTTTGAGCTGAAGCGGACAACTGTCTATTTTTAGCAGGTTCAGCTTCCGGAGCAGATTTTAGGGTTTATATGCGAAGTTCTTCAATGCATGTTTGGAGATTCTTTTTGGGTTTTCTGAAACCTTCGCGGTGATATAACATGCAAAATGAGATGATGATTTTTAGAATTCAGCCTTCATAGGCTATTTTTAGGGTTTGCATGTTGAGATTTTCTTTGCATGTCTGGACATTCCTTGTGGGTTTTCCGAGGGCTTCGCAACGGTGTAACATGCAAACCAGGATCATAAATTTTTCAGGATCCGTCTTTGGAGGCTATTTTTAGGGCTTGCATGTCGGAGTTTTCAGGGTATGTCGAGTGATTCCTTATGGGTTTTTGAAAAGCTACGCAGTGTGTTGGCATAACAATTAGCACCTCTGGAGTAAGAGTTGGTACGGACAGCTATGCACACTACGCAATGAGTGCTCTTCAAATTAGGAGGGGAAGCTCCCTCATTGTGCTTGACAAAAGTGCTTTGAAAAGGAAAGTAAATTAAACTAAATCCTGTCTTTTTTTCTCAGCTGTAAGAGGTACAAGGCTTTCTCGAAAACTATATACGTTGCAGCTAAGTATTTTCTAGTTTCATAGATTACTAACTACAACTAGGTTTAATTACTTAAAATCTATCCAGTTTCCTCAAGAAAACAGAGGATGAGGAAATGGAGCAATGATGACTATCTGACGATAAACAAGTATAGATTCTCAACTTGAAGGCAAGGTGGCACATCTATCAGCTCAATCTAAACAAGTTTATTGGAAACAACAATATACGATAAACTAAGTACAGATTCTCAACTTGAAGGCAAGGTGGCACAACTATCACTCAATCAAATAAGTTTATTATTCACACACATCACACAATAACCAAGTACAGATTCTCAACTTGAAGGCAAGGTGGCACATCTATCACTCAATCTGGACAAGTTTATTGAACACAAAACAGAGTCGATCTAACTAAGGAAAGAATTCACCATTATAATTGCATGAAACCCAAGTGGCATAACAATTCATCATAATAGCAAAAACGCATGAACAGATACAGAACGAGCAATATTGAGGGCAAGGTAGGCACAACATATATTTCTCTCTCGTGCAAAAGTTATGTACAAATGAGAAAAAGCTCTTATTTATAGACATCAAAAGGTGTAGGGAACCCTAAAATCACCTTGAGTCAACTACAGTCTTGCAATGCATGCAAGGTTTATTGCTAAACCCTAATAAAGGAAACTATACAGTTAACTGGAAAACTACCATCAGTTAACCAAAACATCTAATCTAAAAATGGACAATTGTGCAAGCATGCGCATCCTTATTGAAAGCATGTTAACTGGAACACTACCATCAGTTAACGGAAACCCTAAATAAAACTCCAAGTGAATAAAGTTGATCTCAGAATAGATATGCATTAGATAAGACAGCGAGTTAACTTGAGAAGGTAAAGCCAAGTTTAACTCCTGTGTGTAATGTCTATTCTGAGAGGTGGGAACTGAAGTCTACTAATTGTGATCTCGAGCAGTCAATCCCTCAACGAGATTGTTAACTGCATCACTATCTAGAGCTCTGGTACTCTGATGAAGAATACTATGCCTGCGCAGCATGTCCTCACCAGTTGTGATCTGGGACTGAAGTTCACCTCTGCTCCTTGTTGCTTCATCGAACAACGCTGACATGATTGTAAGTTGATTAATCTTACAGCCAACGGTCTCCCCACTGAAAATAGTATGAATGAGTGCTTGGAGCTCTGACTGAACATCAGTAAGCTCAATATACGCACCACCCTTGATCTGATATTGACACGGAAAGCGAGATACTAGGGTCCTCACAAACCGGAGTGCACTAGTGACGTGCTCTCTACTCTTAGCCAACTCCGATGCCATAGTCTCCTCTATCTTTGCCTTGAAAACCAACTGTGTTTTCCAAGAGTAGATAGCTTCTTTATCCTCTGTATCTGTGACTGAATTATATGCCATACTCAGGTGAGCAATCATAATCTCATCCCGGGGTCTATTAATTGCCATGTCTTGCTCATCCTGGAGACGTAGACGGAGCTCTCGTGCATTGTACCGCAACTAATATAACTCTGTAAGCATAGCAGGACCTCTAGCAACGAACTCCTCTTCCCACTCATCCAAACGCTTGCCATATGTAACCAAATGATTAAGCTAACCTTGTTCAACTAGAGGCTCAAGCATCGGCGGGAGTGTGGCAATGACATCTGACCTGTGTACAAGGCTAGAAATATACTGACGAAGCTGTTTGATTTCAGCCTTGAGGGCTGCCTTATCTTCTTCGTCTTTCAGCATTCTATCCCTGGCACTGTCTGTAGCAACTTGTAGGAGATCAACTTGAGTCTGGTGTGTGCTACGACCAAGGTTGACTGTGATAACCTCAAAGTCCTGAGATTCCAACTCATCCAAGCTCTTTCCCTATGGAGGTATAGCAGTTTCGACGACGATCTCCATGTCAGTATTCCTCTCCACGTGGACCATGTTCTTGATCCTCTTGTCTGGCGCATCCTGGTAAAACTGATCAAAATCTGAATGATTAAGGACATAGGATGGCTGCCTCCTCTTCCTTCCGAGTTGTGCTTCGATCTAAGACCGATCTCGACTAATGCTACTGGAAGGGTTTGTACTAGCAACAGGATGTGATGAGAGTGAATGTAGAAAAACTACTGCGAGATGGGGACTCTAAATCCAATTCAATGTGAATTGAGACTGGTGACTGCTCCGGAACCGATGTAGGAACTTGAGGCTGAACCTCAGGCACTGGCGGACTCTGAACTGGCTTTGTGATAGGTTGTCTGTCAGGCTCCGTGTGTGTATTAGTGGCAAGTGCCTTGCCTTTTGAATTGTTTGGCACTTGACCTTTCTTAGGAGGGTTACTCCTCTTCTTCTGTTTCGGTTTTGACGAGGAAGGTAATGAAGGATTCACCACTGGCGGCTCTGCTCTAGGCACACTTACCCTTCTGGTCTTCTTGTTGTCGAGGTAAAGTATACTGTTTTGAATAACTCTACTTGACCTCTCCTTTACTATTGCATACTCCTTGGCGTACCAATCAACTGCTGGCAGCGGTTGTGTGTCGACCCGCTCTCTGAAAAACTGAGGAAGAACTTCTCCCTCATCATCTGATAAACCTCCCACATCTTTTGATAAGAAAACAAAAATCTGTGAGAGAGAGAAACGGCCATAGCTACGTCTGCGAACCTCGAAGTCATCTGCGCAATTTGCCCAATAATCCTCCATAGAAGGCTCATGATATGCGCGTCCAGCAAGGCGAATTGTGTAATGACCCCAAAGATCATAGGCACGTGCCTCGACAAGATACTTGAGATGATATTTCTCGAGCTCCTGTCCTGCAACTTTGGCATCGACTGCCGTCTTGCACCAATACATTCCAAATTGAAAAGGAAAGTTGGTAGTTGGTCTATGCTTGCGGCGTAAAAGACGATGAACATCATGTAACTGTCTCAGGAACTCCATAAAGACTGTCTTATCCGAAGGATAACGTGGAAGCATAGCTGGATTTCCTATAAATCAATATACTTGGATGTACGTGTATGTCGGGAACTGAATAAACCAGTCCGCCCAACCATCCATCGCTGCTCTAGCAACTGCCGAGATACGAACGTGCAACTCTCGGTCCAAATTTCTCACTGTATAAGTCAGGAAAGCCTCATGAACACGCTTGAAATGACGTTTAGCCTTAGTAAACTCAAGTTGATCATAATAGTGATACTTTCTGAACACTGAGAATGCCCACGGTGTTTAGTCCTTGGAACTAACCCTGATAAGCAATCAAGTACACAAGATAAGAACACGTGAAACTCATGAGCAACTAGGAAACGGGTGATCTGCTTGTGGATAACATCGCTGATGAAGGATGCCCAGTCATAATGCTCCTGCCTAGATATGATGCGACCAATAATGTAATACATCCAAGGCTGGAAAACATTTGCATGTGATTGACCTGAGACACGATTCAGGAGTGTAATTAGAATCGAGTACTCATCCTTGTACTCACCACAACCCACATTGTTTGGCAATCTGTTTTGCGCTTGCTTTAACCATCTTTCTGCCATTTTACTTTGGCACTTGTCCACATCAGCATTGAATGCCTGCTCGCACTGCTCCATAGAAATAACTAGACTGTTCAGGTGTTGAGGTATACCAAAACTTCTTTCAATGTCCAAAGGCTTGAGACTGCAAATAACTCGTCCATCTACTAACACTATCTCACGAGTAGTAGAATTGTAATGCTTAATACAAGACATTACGAATTCAATACAATGAACGGAGATAGGTATGGAAGTGGCCTCCAATAACCCGGACTGCTGAATGTTTTGAATAATCAAACCTCTGATCTTAATTGGATCTAGAACTACTTCTGGCAGCACATTATGAAGATTCGTCTCGACTGTCCCGATGAAGTCGTAAGGACTGTTTTGGTCCTGTATTCGAGCTAAGTGTACTGCATTTTGAAAAACTCACCTGTTGACTGTGAACTTGACTATGTTCTGACAAGATTTCTGGAAAGCTAAAAATAGCCTTTTGAAGAGTTATTTTCGGCAAAAAATCTGATATATGGGTTTTGTCCAGAAAAATATTCTAAGACAACCCAAAACGTCAGAAATGCGAAAATCTAACTTCTACTCGACCATGCAAAGAGTTTTCAGTTGAGAAAATTAGAAACTCAAGAACGAATGCTCTAGAGTTAAAAATTCCTGAAAAATCAAACGCACGAATTTAATTCGAGGAAGCTATATAGAAATGATCCAGATGTTTAAACTTATCAAATTCTATCAACTTCAGGAACATGCGAATTGTATTTTGAGAGAAATTTGAGAAACAAAGAGGAGAAAGACGTTTTTTCTATGCTCTTTCTTCTGTGAAAATCGCCCCTGTTCTTCAAATTTGCTGATGAATTGTGAACTTAAAACCTGCAAAAAGAATTCTTGATGAAATCGCCCTTGATAGCTGATGATAATTTTTCCTTTGCTTTGAGAATTCGCCTATGCCTTGAAGAAATATGAATTTTCTTGAAGCTGAATGATTGATTAATGATGGTGCCATGCTTAAATGAGGAAAATTCGCACCATATTGTTCATTGCAAGATTCAAAACCTTAACCAAAATAGAAGGCCTCTAATTGGACCCCTTCCAGTTACACTGATACTGACCTGGAGTTCAGAAACAAATAATAATAAATTAATAATTATCATGCAATTTGAAATCTCAGCATAAAGAGGCGCCATTTTTAGAAAATCGCCATTTAATGCTTAAATATGCAAGAATAAATATTAAATATTATTTTAAACCAGTTGACAAACCAAGTAAAGCGCTTGGATTCACTGGCGAGCTTCACTGATTTCAAAAAGTCTTCATTTGACCTCATAGGTGTCCATTTGCTCAAGATATTACACTTTTAATTAACTTCCTATTTTATAGCTGACTACAAAGTTACAACTGGCCATCTTCGACACTGATTTCTAGATGACCGGAAGATGCTGAGACTGAACAGATGTATTCATCGCGAAGCTTGCAGAGCAGGGAAGAAATGTCTGCTGGGAGTCATCACTGCAAAATCCATTATTTAACACCTCAAAGAATTAGGCGCCCTTGATTAAATTGATTTTCAGGTACCAGACTTAGCCATTTCTCCAAACTGCCATCTGACGCTTCAAATGGCAGCTGACAACAAACGGTGAACCCAGCTGATAGGCAACCAAGCTCACTGCATGACTAGAGGTATTCCGCATCCAACGAATATACGCAAGGCATCTGAAAAGTGTACTAAGGACCCCAAAAGTAAAAGCACCCCTGGCTTGAAAAGGCACGAACACCATTCTGACGAAAGTGTAACTCTCAACCAGATGCCCTACTTTGATCTCTGATATCTAGAACTAGGATGGCCTGATTCGAGCACTGTCTATTTCTATGCGTAGCCAGAAGGCCCTACGAGAGATATCTCTCGAGGCGACGAAGCAAGAAAATTGCTTCTAAGACCTCAAATAGAAAGGTGCCTTTCCCAAGATGGAATAGACGACCAGACTTAGCCATTTTCTAAGCTGTCTTCGTTTTACAGTATTTCGCCAAAGACCTCGCACGTACAAGCATTTTCCAAATCCCGGAGGCTGACGGCTGGGCTCGTTGGATATATGGAGTAATTACACTCAAGTCTCGTGAAGACTTCGAACGTCAATAACCTCATTTGACAGGCCTAAAGGCTAAGCGCCCCTGGCCTATAGAAATATAGTGAATATTTTATGCTAGTCCACCCATTAAATTACGTGCCTGGAAGAATCTTTGCCACGATCTTTCAGAATGTCGGATTAACAAGCAAGTTGGTGCATTGCGAAGCTGGACTAGAGTAGCACAGATGATAGGAAGACCTCGTATGCAAACTCAACCATCTCAGAGGTCATTCTCAAGGGCGCCCCTGAGCTACAAGGGCGCAATTTCACCATTTAAAAGATCCCTGTGATGTGAAGTCTTCTCATAAGCTCATCTTCTAATACTGACTGCCGGGGCTCTGGGACTCGGGTGACTGCATTTGATAGCTCGTCGGATAGGCAGACTAGTCGTGAAGAGATCGAATACATCAACCACTAGAAATACCAAGATCTAAATCCCCATTAAGAAGTGCGCCCTTGAGCTACAGGGGCGCAAAAGCTTGAAAAAGACAGGCTTCTGCAAACTGCAACTTCTAGAATTTTCAACTTGTGTCGTTTGTAACTGGAGTTACGAGTCTCGGATAGCCTCGAAGGATAGCTCGACGGATAGGCAGACTAATTCTGAAGAGATTGACTGTATACATGAGCATTTACCACAAAATTTAGGCCTTCAAAAAGAAGGGCGCCCCTGAGCTATAGGGGCACAATTTTGCTGTTCCTTGAGAAATCTTCAAAAATTGACCGTTGAAATCATCATCTTAGCCATTGAAATGACCATACAAAAGTATAAGTGTCGCCACGAAATGCTCCTTCATCGTGAAATGTTTCATTTTGAGTCTCTGATTTAGGTTTTGATCAATGGAACTTCCTTTAATTGACAAAACATTAACAAAACTCCATGTTTGATATTGCCCAAAAACTGTATTTGACATCATTTTAGCAAGGTTTAGACTATTTTACGCAAAATGCCTTGATGAAGCAAAAAAATTGGTTTGGGTACAACAAACTCATATGATTTAACATTATAACATTTGTTCAAGTGACTTTTTGTCATGTGCCCGATTTGGAGACAGAGTGATTTAAGCAATTTTATTAAGTTTTCCAAATATTGATATTTCATAAGGATGACTAATTGATTATTTTAATTAAATTAAAGTGGAGATATTAAATTAATTATTTATAAAGTTATTCCAATAAATTAATATCTAGAGGGTGACTTTATATTTAATTAGTTTAATAAAGTGACTAAATAAAATATATCATAAAGTCAATGGAATAAAATAATATTATTCTCTAAAAGTTTCTTGGTGATAAGGTATGAAACGTATAAGAAGAAGCTTGGGCTATGCATTTTGAGATCTTGAGTTGAATACACCTTTTTACTACATTGCTGAAACTGAATGCTTAGCTTGTTGATTTCTAATCTTGGTTTGTGAAAGACCAAACCTAGCTGGTTACTTCCAATTTCGGTTGTGAAATATCAACCCTAGTTTGGAATATTGAAGAAGTTACTTCAGACTTTCTACTTGTGCTTCATTGCGCAAAATTTAATGGCCATTGGCCAAATTTTGTCTTGAAGAAGAAATTGATTTAAGGGGAGTAATAGCTGATTGTGTTGGAGAGATTTCAATCCATAAGGAGGACGATTTTTTTTCAAGGAAGGCGCCTCTTTTAGGAAGATTTGATGGTGGTCTTGCTGGTTGAATAAAACCAAAATTTTGGTACATGTTGGGTGGCCCAAGTGAAGGGCGATTTTGAGAAAGAGTGGGAAATAGAATCTGGAAAAATTCTACAAGCTTCGAATTGTATAAAGGAAGCAAGGCGCAACATCTAGAAGACCATTGGAGGCTTGTGCAAGGAGAATCAAACTATTTAGAGTTGGCAGCAAGTGTTTTCCAGGTTCCATGTTTTGCGATTGTATTGCATTTAGAGATTCAAACTCATATAGTACTCATTGCTGATTCAATCAGCCTTTTGTTGTACCCAAAATAAGTTTTTGGCATTCTATATAAATTGAGCCAAATCTTGTTAAAATGCCGTCAAAAGTCTGTTTTAGGTCAAACCAAACATAGGGTCTTTGTGGGTTTCTGTTAAGGAACACGTGCAAAATTCTGAAAATTTGAAAATTCGGGTTTTACACCCCTATTTTCAGGGTAACCCCCAAAAATAGGACCTTCCTAGAAATGATTGAAAATGATTTTGATAGGATTAAATGACTTCACGATCACACTGGTCAAGTTAGAATCATCGAAAGACACGTTTTACTCTAGTGGGTCTATTTCTATTTTTCAGGGAGAAAGTTAGGAGCTCCGTAGCAATTAATGGCAGATTGGCCAGTACCAGGTGTTGAAAGCTAAGCTTCAAAAGCTTTGACAATGCAACCATGGCAAAAAATGATGAAAAAGATGTTGTTCGACGAAGGAGATTCTCAAAACTGGAAAAGGCCAAAAATTGGCTAACTCTGTAAACGCTACGAAGGGGAAATCAATTCACGAGGCAAAAAGAGCCTTTTTCAAGCAGGGGCGCCCTTGATTCTCAAGGGTCAACTACAACCTGATGAATCATCCAAGGCAGTCCTCCTCGACGTTCTACTTGCTCGACATTGAAGCAATCAGTAAGATCATCTGATAAGTTGATCACCGACAATTGTTAGCTGAGCTAAAAGAGGCAGTTGACAAAGACATCAGAAATAGTTGTCGAAAGTGAGGATCAAGGTAGAAAAGGTGCCCTTTTCGAGGAAAGGCGCCCTTCTTTATGAGCCTTCAGATGCTGCCAAATGTCAGAGGGCCTCCCAAGACAGTTTGCTCAGTCAGGGTTAATCTCGACAACGTAATCATCATTGCAAGCATTTGACAAGGCAATCAACAGATAATGAAGATCAAACTGGAGCATCTTTAAAGGTGAAAATCATTGTGCAAAAGGCAAAAGCGCCCTTTTCATTGACGGGCGCCCTTGAATAGAGGAACCCTAAATTGACTTCTGAGTTTTCCAACTCCAGTCATCCTCGGCGAAACAAAGCTGGCTACCTGATGAGATATCAAACGAGACCATCTGATTTTTCGAGCGATGAGGATTCCAAATGAAAGCATGAGAGGTCAAGTCAAAAGATGAAGATCAAACAACTGAAAATCCACCAAGGCAAGAGCAAAAGCGCCCTTTCTTTTGAGGCCACAAACTCATCTTTTTGCCATCATATCTCCCAGGCACTTCTCTTCAGTTTACCTCTAGCTCGATAGTGAACATACTAGCAACAACTCAGGATCAACAAATCAAGCTAGATTCAGGATCAAATTGGGGTCATTCAACAGAGAAAATAGTAAAAAACTTGAAAAACTCAAAAGGGACGCCTAGAAAAGCTCAAAGGAAACGTTGTTGACTAAAGTCAAGATATTTTGAGATAAACTTGGCCAACTCACTCCACAATCAGTGGAAATCAGCTTTTTGAACTTCAGATCAAGACAAATCAACTTTTGATCATGAGTTAAGTTCCCAAACTTGTGGATCTAAGGCTTAAGTCTATATAATCAAGGTATAGGCGTCCCACTTCATTATTTCATTGTAGGTTGATGATCAAGAACAGCCATAAACTCTCAAGAACACCATTTACAGATCTAGCCAAGGTTTTCACCCGTTCTTCGATTTTTCTTGCAGATCTGAAGCAGAAGAAGATTGCTAATCTGAGGTTTGGATTGAAAGATAAATTTTCTCAGGGAATCAGATAAAAACTTCCAATCCATCTTCTATCTACTTCCTCTCTTCTTGTCTTAGGTTTTCTTGCATGTCACTCAAAGCAGCAAGCTGCATTAGATCTGATCAATTGGGCAGATTCAGCATAATTTTCCGCTGAAACCCATCTCGTCAGATTTTCCAGAATCAACAAACTTGTTGCCCCTATTTTGGGGGTTTTTCCGAAAAATTTTCAGAATCAAAAATCTGAGGAACTGGGCTTGTTCAGCATTGAAGCACAAACAAAACCCATGTGCTAGACTTTTTCTGGAAAAATACTTCTTAGTAGGGTGCTATTTTCAGGGGTTTCTGAAAATTGTCAGAACAAGGTCAAGTTTACATGCAATCTTTAAGTTTTTCAAGATGCAGTACTCTTAGGTACAATACAGGACCAAGACAGCCCTATTTCGTGATTACTTGAAAATGGTTGACACAAACTTACATCAGGTAAACCCAGTGGTTGATTTAGAACAGTTGGAGGGCATGAATCAGATCACATTGCAGAACATTGAAGAATCCGGGTTGCTACAGGCTGTGTCCATCCCCATCACATTACAGAGCGTGGAGCTTGTAATCGCTTGTGTTAAGCATTACAACCCTACCACTAGAAAAATCGGAGCAGTGGATGGGAGAATTGTTTGCAGTTTAAAGCCTCAGGATATTGAAAAGTGCTTTGATATTCCATCATGTCCTAATAGCAAAGTCATATCAGTGACGGAATGCGAGAAGGAATTCAAGACAGCCAAAGACAAATGTCAAAGGATAAGAGCTGAAAAATGGTTAAAAGTGACAAAGGCTACCTTGCCTAAGTTGGTTGGACAAGGAGAATGTAAAGATGAGTACGTAGTGTTAATCACTCTACTCAATAGAATCACTGGAGAAGAGGATGGCAATCAATTCCAGTCATGGATGTATTATGTCATTGCGAAAATCATTGGCAGAAGGTAACATTATGACTGGGCCACTCTGATTAGTGACACACTCCACCAATAGATCACCGGATATCTGGAAGCTCATAGGTTTCACATGTGTTCTTACCTGGTATACCTGATTGCCTTCCAAGGTGATTTCAAGATATTGAACAATGTGGGAACCTTAGGTGTGTAGAAGGTTCATGAGCATTTTACACGTCTTGAGTTTACTCAAGCCTAGTGACACTTCAAAAGAACAAGTGATCACTTCATCATGCACATCGTATGTGAGCTAGAACATGAGATGCATGTGCGTATTTCACAGACAGCCAGAGAGGCAATGGCGGATTGGGCGGATTGGTTCATCCAATTCCCTACGTTCTCCTACATACGTGTGTATTGCTACATTGGTCACCCAGCCATGATGCCAAGATACCCTTCAGATAGGGTAGTCTTCATGGAATTCCTAAGACAGTTGTCTGAAGTCCATGTCTACTTGCGCTTGAAGAAGAAGACAGCTGTAAACTTTCTCGTTGGAATGGGACTCTATAGATGCAGGTTCGCGGCAGATGCTAAGATGATGAGTCAGGAAACAGTGAGGCTTAATCTCAAGTACCTCATTGAGAGGAGGTTCTATGATCCCAAAGGGCTCTATGCAGTGCATCTCGAGCAACACTCGTCACATAAATCTTCTATGGAAGATTATTGGGTAAATTTTCAAGACGAGTATGAAGTGCGAAGAAGGAACTATAGCAGGTTCAGGCTCCCGCAAATTGCTGATTTTATGTCAACAGACATCGAGGGTTTATCTGACGATGAAGGGGAAGTCATTCTCCCCTCATTCTTCGCAGATTCAGTTGACTCCCAACCGCTCCCAAGAGTGGATTGGTATGCCAAGGAAAACACGTCTATAGAGGAAAGAACGAGTAGAGTGGTTAGAAATAGCCAACTCTATCTCGACAGCAAGAAATCAAGGAAGGTGGCACCTCACAGAACAAAGCCGCCACAAGTTCAGTCTACAACACCTTCCACTTCAAGAAAGAAGCCTAGGCAAAAGCAGTGGTGCAATCCTCCCCAAGGGATAAGGATGTCGAAGCCTACAAAGCCCAGAGCACAGAGGAAACATGTGGAGAAAGCCACACACAACCCTGAAATAGTCATGGGTATTGCTGCCCCAGAGCAAGGAATAGAGACTGCTACCCCAGAACCGACAGAAGTTGCTGAAGAGCCGTTAGTAGAAATAGCAGAACTAGCAGCAAAAACGGTGCCTGTTATGCAAACAGAGCCGCCAATATTACCACCATCACAACAGTCACAAGTCCTCATTGACTTGGACTCGCCACCAAGAGACATTGCTCCAGCACAGTCTCACACATCGGGCATTCAAGGGCCCCATATTCCTCCTCCTAGTGAACTTAGCCGAGATTCCATTTGGCTTGAAGGCTTCCTAAGAAGAAAGAGGGAAAAACCCTCCTATGAACTTGACTTCACTGAATTCGATCACGTCTCACAAGACATGCTAGCGAAGAAGTTGAAGAAGCAAGTTCACATAGAAAGGAATGTAGATTGTGAAATCATCATAGAGACTACTGCCCCACCAGTAGAGAAAAGCATACACGAGGTACAAGTAGAAGACTATACATTGTCTAAACTTAACCTTGAGAAGACTACACGACAAGTGGAGGCAGATCTTCTCAGAATAGCTTCTGTGAGCGCACAAGAAAGAATGGCCAAGGATGGAAAAGAAAAAGCAACCTTAAAGGTTGAAAATCAACAACTGAGGTCATACATTTCCAGCTTGATGGATGGCACCCTGAACATCTCAGCCTTACCAGCAGGATTGCTAGATCTCCCCGTAGAACAAAATCATCAACAACTGATAACATATGACAAACACTTGAGAGATCAAGTGGAGGAGTTTGTTCTCAAAGGTAGATGTATATTAGAAAATCTATACCAATTACAGGATAAAGCACATAGACTTCGTGCAGAGATCTAGCAATCAGAACAAAGAATTGCAGAGAAGAGGCTAGAAGACAAGAGCACAATTGCAGACTTGCAATTGGCATATCAATCAGTCTACTCTGAGGAAAACAAGCAACATCTCTTTGCTTGGAAAGAACAACTGGCGTACACGGTGAAAGCCTATGACGCCCATTCAGTAGAGTTGATTGACTGCAAGCGGGTGGTCGCCACTATTATCAACTTCGCAAGAATGTTGGTAATATCATTCCCTTGCATGGAATATTAGCATGAGGAAGGAGAATACATCGAGATGGTCACTATACAGAATCAGTTCATAGACGTCATCCACAGTACCTTTCTTGATAATCCAGATGGTTGCAAGCTAGCTAAGGTGGCAGCTTTATCAACCAAGTTCGAAGAGGCAACATCTCAGTGTATAGACTTCGGAAATCAACTCACGACAGGTGAGGTAATGCTCAGACGCCACGTCATCATTCTACAAAGCATTAATTCCCCAGAGGATGATGAAGTCAACAAATGGATAGAAACACTGTTGATTAATGGTGAGCTATAAAGGCACCAAAGAAGGACGTCCTACACCCTCCAAGTGGCATTTATGATACTTGAGTTTGACTTGATGCTTCTTTCCAAGTCAACTCAAGATGACATTAAATGTAATTGGAGTTAACTTGATGCCCCTTTTCAAATTAACTCCATATCCCATAAATTATGCATTGTCAGATCCCACTGATTAAGGATGTCTAATTGGCTTCCATAATTTGTGGATCTTAGATCTCCACTAAATTTGGATGTCTATTTTGGAGGGATGCTTTACATTAAAGTTCACCTTTAGTTTACTTTCAGTCAACTGAAGTAGTTTCCAGTTGACTCTTTGTTTACTTTCAGTTAATTGTTTGTTCCCCCTTTTTAGGAATAAATCTTGCTAATTGATTGGCAAGAACTCATTGTTAACTCAAGGAGATTTTGGGGTTGCCCACTCCTTTGAGTTCTATAAATAAGAGCCTTGGGCTCATTGTTTGTTTAACCTTTACTTGCTATGCAAAATTGTTGCGCCATTGTTGCCAACAGCTTTGAAAGTGAATATTTGTTCACTCTTGGATGAGAGTTCGTTGGTTGATTGTAATTGTGCATGATTTCGTGCCTTTTCTGTCCCAACCTTTGTAATTCGTTGATGAAGCTTGAAGAAGAATATCAGAAGGCACTTGCATTTTGATCTACCTATTTGAGTTCTTTCTACGTCTTGTATCAAATAGCTTCTTGTTTCATTTCCCTCCTTGGATAGGGGTTCCTCCTCCTTGGATATTTGTCATTGGAAGTTATCGTTTGTTGTTGTCTAATGGATTGTCCTTCAAACTATACTTCGGATAGGGGTTCCTTCTCCTTAGCAAGTTTGTCGGCCAAGACATCGTAATTTGTTGTTTCTTGTAAGTCGTTTCCTAGCCCATACCTCGGATAGGGGTTCCTCCTCCTTGGTAGGTCTCAGATCCAACTTACCGTAAAGAGTGTTTGCTTGTACCAACCTTATCCCAACATATATTTGAGAGTTCAATGCCTCGGCCATATTCTCAGGAGACGGCGAATTTAGGTGATCCAACCAATCCATTCCCGCTCCTATACCCTCATGCTCTGTTTACCTTGAGGATATTGGATAGATTAAAAGCTAGAACAGACATAGTTAAGATCTACAAAAACCAGAGAAAAAGCTTAGCTGCGGTGCATTGTATTTGTGCACCCTTGTGTCCTACCGCTGAAGTACAAAAAGATAGGAACCTTAATTTACCATTCCCTTCCTTACGCATTGCTTTCAGCAAAGAGGGACTTCTCTTTAAATAACGAAGAAGTGTTGCAAAACATTTGAAATAATTGAACATTTACAATCAGCACTCCAAAGGTGCTAATTTAAATGCCAACACCTTTTATCCATGTAATTTCAGTCACTAAATAGACTTCATGTTGCATATGTAATGCTGTTAATTATATAGCTGATAGGCATTTAGTTTCAGACGTATTCATATGACAAGTTGAATGTAAACTCAGGTCTGATTGCATTTCATTCTCAGCTTGTAAGCATTCTCATATTATTGCAATATCATTTGGAGATATAAGGAGTTTGTGTGACATCTATTTGACAAAATGTCTATCATATGTAATTGCATTACTTTGAATTAGTTTTCATGCCAAGTGTTTGTGAAAATGTCTCTTGGCTGTAGGTGTGCATTTGCTTAGAGAAATTCATATATTTGCATTTGAAAAATACAAAAAGAGCTGCATTTCATTTTAGATATTAGTTTAGTGGTCTTTGCAATCATTTCAAAGCAACTACATCCTTGACAAACATCAAAAACAAATTCACAGCAAACTGAAAACTCAGAATCAGCAAGTAAAGAATTTGTAAGAGAAGTGTTTGATAATATTCCTTGGGGCAAACTTAGGCCAGATTTTGCTAGGAAAATTATGATGGTTTCCAGGTGTAAGCATTGTCATTTTGGTCTATCCTTCTCCTTTAGGTGAGAATCCTAAAGTGTTAGAGGGCTCTTAGCTACCAAGATATTTGTTTCACTTTAGTGAACCCAACGTTATTCCTTGAAGGAAAAAATTTAGATTAGAAGTTGTAAGGGATATTACAATGGTATCAGAGCTAAAGTTCTTGCAAGCCTGTTGGATAATCAGATTTGTTAACAACTATTTCTGTTGGAAACCATGTTTTCCAAAGAGGATATTAAACAGTTGAATGCCATGATGGAAGGATTAAGACAGAGTCAAAAAAGGATGGATGAATTGGCTTCACAACCTGGGTTCACAGAGTCGATGGCATCCATTTTTAGAAGGTCTACATCACAAGACAAAAAGGAGAAGCATGGGGTAACTATAGGTGATATATCTAGAAACCTCTATGATGAATTTCCAGCAACTAATAAGAGGGAAAATCAGACTTACATATAGGGAGCTATTGAGCACAAGACACTTCATGATGACTTCAAGAGTAAAGAAGAGCAAGTTATGGTTGAAGAAAAACCAATTACTTTGGAGTAGCTACATGAAGATAAGGTTTCTTATGATGATTCTTTAGGTGAGTCTAGCAATGCTTCATCCTACCATGGCAAAGATTCAGATTGTGGTTGGATGAATGTTACATATGAAAGTCCATTGAAGGCCCAAGATATAGAAGTGGATGTGAAAATTGATCCTTCACTTAGTGGAGCAGCTACTAGTGTTTTGACTACACATGATGAAGGTGACACTTTACAATGGCATGATATGATTACTAACTTGTTTGAGAACAGTAGCATTATGATCCATCATGAGAAAATCAATGATATGATTCATGGCAGCCCTACACCAATTGATAAACATGAAAATATCAAGCATAAGAGGACTGATTCTGTATATTTTGGCTTAGAAGAGGTAAAGAGGTCCGAAAAGATGAATGAAGAATGGAGGCAAAAAGCCAAGAAGGCTAAATTAGTGGCTGCCAATGCAAGACAGCGTCTTCAAGAAGTCAAAGAAAAGGTCAATCTCATCAACATAGCAAGGCAAAGAAGGTTACATAACATTATAAGTCTCTTTATTCAAAGAGAGGAATCTGAAAATGCACATTGTTCTAATGTTGGTGATGAGTTTGACAAGATTCGTCAATCGAAGGACTTGGTAAAGATTCCAAACATGAAGAAACAAGATCAGTTTGAGGCTTCTTCATGTGAGGCTAAAGTTGTTCATAGCTTGGAGACTCAATTGATGGTGAATAAGGATGAGATTATTGCAGCATTTTTAATCATGACAGGATGCATAAACAGATTGAGAATCATCTTTGGACAGTTCAGTTAGAGAGAAGACGAAAGGGGATTGGAGCAAAGTCTTCTCATGATGTTTTGCAGGTTATCAAAGAAGGTATGGGGACAATGAAGTCAAATTATTTGAACCTTCTTTCAAATTGTGACCACCTTCTTAACCTTGTTGTAACGACCTATTCCTTGCGTAAATTAAAATTTTCCAATTCTCACCTAAAACATGTAAAGGTAACAAGTAACAAAGATAATACAATAAAATTTTCCTTTCTTTATTTATAAATACATACAAGTTACATGTTTCCACATGAATTCCATTTTCATTGGAAATATAAATCAGAGTTCAAAAGTAACATAGTTACATACATAGCTCGTAAGCTTTTGCACAAATAGAAGTAAGAAGGTCCAGGAGTCCGTCCTTTCAAATCTTGGTACATCGGCCGCTTGTTGTGGAGGAGAAACATCACTCGGGCGCTTTTCCGCCAACCACGGACTTATAATACGGTCCCCCGCACGATCATTTTGCAATGAATGACCCTCCCTTCGAAGAAGATATTGGTAGGGTATCCTTTAACGATTACCAACTGAGCATAGTGTTGTGTCCTACACAACTAGAACCTTGCTATTTCACAATCTCGATCTAGTACTCGGATCACAATGAACTGACAGTGTAGTCTCAACTATCTCACACCTAGGTGGATGTCGTACCTTTCACTACTTTGGCCAAAGTATTCTCATTCAGTACTTTGAATGAAGGTCATCTATCATAAACACTACTCAGGGCCGATTTGACTTGAGACTTCCTTACTCTATGCATAGGTTTTATCCTTCATTGGGTAAATCCGTCACCCCAGATATCCTACAATCATACGAACCTACTAGAAATGATACAGTCTACAAGTGTCTTCTATCAATCCTCCTAATTAGGAAATCTTTATCCTAGGAGTACTTAGCTTGCCTCAGTTATCCTAATAACTTAAGCTAAAAGACTTTACTTGATTTTGCCTTCATTTTGATCCTAGTAGATAATAAGTACATCTACGTATTCTCCATATACAGAGATCATACACAACATGCAATAGTCATTCAAAATACAAACAAATCCCTCCCTTTTATCTTTTCCCATTATTTCTCTTTAATGTAAGATAAGTAAACTAATCTCTTAAGCTTTTACTCATATAATCTCTTTTTCACAATTCCTTAAATCATTGAATCCCTATATACTCCTCATATGGAGTTCATACATAATTCACACCTTAACGCAAAACACACACTAATGCAAACAGGTATACACTTCAGAAAACATGCATAACTATTCTTTGAGGTAATTTACTTACATGGTGCAACATAGAACCACTTCTTTGTTTATCTTAACTGAAGTATTGAACTCAATGCAATTCGCTAACTATGCACATTCAGTAATTACACTTTTAGATTTTTATCAAGAAATATGCTCTAGAACATGAAAGAAGAAACATCATGCCTGGTATATGCCTTTCCCTTTAGAGGATGAACTTGATTGTGTTTGCAGCTCCTCAGACCTCCAACAAAAGACTTCCAGCAACTCTCAGACCAGTCTCTAACTTTTCCTCAGAAATTAATCACTTGCTACAGCTGAAAAGTAATCTCAACTTCTTACTGTGAACTTAAAAATTGTGAAGATAATGTACAGAGGATGTCTCTCAGCAAATGGTGATATATGTTCTCAGAAATATGAAAAGCTTCTCTCAGCAATAATAAAGCTCACTCACAGCTCAAAAGGGGATAACCACAGTAACTGGTAAATGCTGGTAAAAATTCACAGTATCTTTCAAACTCAGCAATACAGAATAATATAACCAAAACAAAGAATGATTATGGAAGCTCAATAAGAATGATAAACTCGGATTGTTCAATGTCCCCCTACAATGAATGGAATGCGTCTATATATAGGCCCGAATTGCAACAACTTTCCACTTAAGAAGGCATGCAGATTGACAACAAGTGCCCAAAATTAGTCAAAATGATACTTGGCAGATTCTTAAACCCTAAGTCATTAAAAATGGAGGTGATTCGACCTCATTGAGCCAGCAAATCATGAATAATTCAATTCGAAACTGTAAAACACCACCTATAGGTTAATGCGCATTTCAACAGGTAAAGATAAGTAAAAATTAATGCTAAGACAAAGTCCCCCATCAGTAGGCGTCCACCTTTCAGGCTTTGAGCGCCCTCTTTCTAGCCGCGCTTGAGAATTTCCTCCTGATATTTCTGTGTTTTTCCTTCATCCGCCATTTCACGGGAAAGGCTTTCTTCAAATTTTTCCTTCTAAATTATATTTGATTTTACACTATAAAGTATTTTATATTTCAAAAGTTTAACTCTCTCAATATTTCGATTTCCCATAGTTCATAATATTTAATATTGATTTCGAAATCAAATATTTCCTTTTTAAAATCTTCAAATGTAATATTTTCCAAATATTTTCAAACTAATAATATATAGTAAAAATCGTTTTATAAATTTACTTAGGTATTTTAAAATTCAATTTCCAAAATTACTCAAGGTAATATAAAATTGACTTCCTAAATCACTTTAGGCAATAATATTAAATTCAAATATTCTTATATATTTAATATATATTTATATATTTTTATTATAGATTTATTTACTCCGTAATATGTGAATATATATATATATATTTAAATACTACTATTTAAATATATTTACATATATACATATAGATATTTAAGTAAAACTATAATATAAAATATTTAAACATTTACATATTTAAATATTTACACTTATACGTATTAATTGTTACATATGTATATTGTGAGCCAGTCAGCATACTTTCAATATACATGCATACGTATTCGTGTAAATATGATTATATGTAAATTCCAATCAAATATTACTATTAACATCATTATTCCCAGACTATAGGTAACATGGGTATATATATATATATGTATATATATATATATATGTGTGTATATATATATATATGTATATCACTGTACGCAGCGTACACGTAAATGTATGTATACCATGTCGACTTGTACGTATGGGCATATCCATCTACCGAACATACGTATGTATTGACATGTATATACATAATTACTTGACCTATTAACATATATCCATTCACGTTTTCCACATTAATAAGTCAGACAAATAAGTAATCATCACTTGCCAAGCACAAGGAAGTAAACATAACTCCAAAAGCCTAAGGATGCCTTATCTAGACCAACAAAACTGACTTGGTTTCTCAGAATCTATACTGACGTGTGTGTATGCTCATTTGGTACTCGTTACTGCTTACACGACCAAGTTCCTCCTTGAGTGATATTTCTCCTCTGCCTGGAGGATTGGTCCTCTTACCTGCACACCGTGACACAACAACGGGAGTCATATGCTCAAAACGAAGTAGAATACATGAAACATTTCAAAAGTTAGATTCTTAATAAATCAATAACCTTATATTCTCCTTTATGTAGTATTTCACCAAGAATAACATCAAATGAAACAACATTCATATTGAAAACAAGGTACAAGCATCATTAATTCACTTCCAGAATTCACATTTACTCTATCTAGTGATGGTAAATTGTAATGTCACAATTTGGGATGTAACACTTGTTAAGGAGATGATTCCTTCTAAGACTTGCACATTGGGTGTTAGTAATGTTCCAATTTCTCTCCGGGGAGTAGATGGCATTCATGATGGTGATGATATTGCTTTTCCTGCATTGAGTAGTGAGTCTTCTTATGATGGATGGAGTACACTTGACTACTCTGGTTGTCCTTTGGTGCAGTCAGGGGAGTTTCATCTAAATTGTATCTTGAGGTGTGCTCATCAGTTTACAGCCAGCCCACATGTACAAGATTTGATGATGCAAAGAGTTGGGTTGAGTTTGGATCCATTTTGGGATGTCATGTTTCAGATTTCAAATGATGAGTCCAAGTTTGACAGGTCTCTCACTTTGAGTTCTCCCATTGAGTGTTTCCAGCAGCAGGAGTTTGAGACTTGGACTCTAGGGGTGTCAGAACCCTGATGGTTCTCTGTTTCAAACCCTAATTGATTTTTTTGTCGTTTTTGCAATTTTTGGTTTTTTTGTGATTTTGAAGTTTTTTTTGACAAAATAATGAATGCTGCGATTTTACTAAGAAATTGCTAAAAAATTCAAATGGAATCTAAAATTCATGAAGTATACTCAGAAATGCTCAGATAACAGGGGCGCACCAAAATATGTATTTTCCAGAGTTTTTTAAATACAAGAATCTAAGTAATAAATGCAAAACAATGAATATTTATTAAAGAACCTGGGTGGCGGCTGCAATAAATGCAAGATGGTACGGCCAGTAAAAGAAATGAATCTCCAGACTCTGAATACAATGCCAGATCTCCAGTAAATGCTCAAGACAAAGCCAATGCCCTAAACTGAGAGCCAGAATCTGAGAACAAGAGAATAATCTCTGAAGAAATAAAGTACGGCCTGCAGGTACAGTAGTACGGCCAGTCTGCAGCAGCAATAATAATGGTACAGACTCCAAGAAAAGATGCTTGATCTCTGAATGAAACCTTGTGATGAAATCGCCTTAACAATCTGATGATTTCCTCTGTAAATCTCTGAATAAATAACTCAATAATCCCAAACTGTGATCTCTGGATGAAATCACCAAGTGCCAGCTTCAACTGATATTTCACAGCCTCAGTCTGCCTGATCTCTGAAGAGTTTTCGTTCTCCAGAAACGATCGTCTGCCAGAAACCCTAGGGTTTGCAAACTCCAATGCTCAGATGCAAGAAGACAAAATTGAATAATAAACATGATGGTTCGATTTTGCCTGTGAAAGGTATATATTGCCTTGAAGGAAATTCGACCCAATCTCCATTTTAATAAATCATTTAAATTAATGATTTAATTTGCACTTTTGACTTAGGAAAAATAATTAATTATTGGCGTCCCCTTTTTAATGAATATAAATACTCATTAAGTCACCTTTTAATAATATATTATAAAGTATAATTAAATACTTTATAATTAAGCCAAATAATTAAATATTTAAATATTTCAATAAAGTGACTTTAATATAAAGTCAAATTATTAAATATTTAATAACTCATTAATTACTCCTTATTTCTCCGTCAAATCAACCAACGGTGAGTCGTCTGGCTGAATGGCTGAACCAGGTGCCCTCAAATAGCAGCTTCGCCTGACCTAACTTTCTAAAAATAGAAAGTTTCCTGAAAATGCTCACTGGAAGATTCTGCGAAGGCCCCACTTGATACAACTGCAAACTGGAGCTACCAAACACGAGCAAGCGGCTCCAGATGATCCTCTGAACACTCCTGTCAGCCTACGAGGATCGTAATGATAGGCTAACCTCGTCACCAGTCTGTGCTGACTAGGATGGGGACATGACAAGGGGGAATCAGAGTGGCACAACGGAAGTCCATTGGTGTTGAGATGGAGGGACTTCCAGTTTATTCATATGATCTAGGTGGAGATTGTTTTTTGAAAGTTTGGATGCATGAGGATTATTGTTGCAGTACTTGGAGTCGGCATGGTGGGGTAAGCATACAGGTTTGGAATCCAGGAGTTTTCTTGTTGGATAGCTGGCCTCCTAGACTGTTAGGACTTCACAGTGACAGGAGCTTCAGCTATATTCAGAGGATGTTGGTTGGAGTTCTGTTGTGACCTTTTCACACATCGCCCCATCGCAAATGGGGACCCCCAGTAGTTTGCTAGTTTTTTAGGGTTTTGTCTCCTTGCAACGGTTTCATGAAGTCACCTCTTTGAGAGTTTCAAGTCAGTCTTCTGAGAGTCATCTGAGCCAAGTCAAGAATCCATGCTTGAATCAGTGCCTAAACATCACAAAAGTGCTCAGAAGGCCCGAGAGACGAGGATCGCCTGTGCTTTCGGCCAATTCTGACACTTCCTACTTTTTAGGGAATTTGCTTTTTTGCTTTTTCGTTTTTTCATTTTTGGCATTTTTGGACCAAACGGGGTTCCCTATTTTTTAGGGATTTTTCTTTTTCTATTTTTAGAAAGTCAACCTTGGTCAGCAAGTCAACTTTCCATCTTTAGATCCAAAAATCAACCAAAAAAAATCTGGAAAAATCATTGAAAAATCAAAGTGAAAATTGATAAATCAAATAAAAAATCAGGAAAAGCATGGAAAAATCAGGCAAAAATCAACCCCAAAAGCATGAAAAATCTAGAAAAATCATTGAAAAATCAGTGAAAATCATGGGGGAAATTGCCCAAAATCAACTCAATGGCATGAAATTTGTGATAAAATTTTGTCTAAGTCTGGAAAATTAACCATCAAGAGAGCATGATCAGCCATCAAAAAGGTCGGCCCTACTTTTAAAGGACAAAATGGCAAGCCTTCTTTGAAGTCCGCCATGCCTTGGAGAGAAATGGCAAAGACTCTTGCAAGTCCGCCCAAGCCTAAAGGAAAGATGGCAAGGAAAGTATGAGGTCGGCCCTTAAAAAGAGGGACTTGGCAAGGACCTTCCAAACTCCGCCCAGCCTTGGCAAGATGTGTGTGAAGTCCGCTCAAGCCTTGAGGAGGATGGCAAAGACTCTAGAAAGTCCGCCCTTGACTTGGAAAAGCACTTGGGAAGTCCGCCTAGGCATAAGGAAGAAAAAATTTAAAATTTTTGCTAATTGTTTGATGCCTTAAAGGGAAAATCCGAAATTTGCCTAAGTATGGAGGCCTAGAAGGGGAAAAAATTGAAATTTTGGCTAAGTATTTTAATGCTTTAAAGGGAGAAATTTGAATTTTGGCTAAGTGTGGAAGGCAAGTGCTTGAGAAAGTCCGCCATGCCTTGATGAAAGATGGAAAGGACTTGAGGAAGTCCGCCTAGGCCATGGCAAAGGAAGAATGAAGTCCGCCTAGCATGAGAAAGAGGAGAAAGATTAAAAAATTCGCCTAAGTATGGATGCCTAGAGAAAAATTGATGAAGTTGGCCAAGTATATAGAGGAAAATGTACATGGCAAAGAGGCAAGAAAGTCCACCCTTGGCTAGAAGGGATAAAAAATTTGTTAAGTATCATGGAATTTTGCCTAAGGAAGACGTCCAAACATAGACTTTGCCTAGAGAAATTCGTTCGAGCAAGAGGAAATTTGATTTTGGCATAAGAAAATGTGCCCAACACAATTCAAAGTCCGCGATGGCAGGAGAAAATAAGGATCTGGCATAACATTTGTCGACGAAATGACTAAAATTTTGACTTGGCTATGCGAAAATCGAAGTAAGTTTGGAAAATAAACTTTTAGCCAAGGAAAAAAGGAGAAAAAATCAAAATAGCCATGGGTCCAAAACGAACGGGTTGGAAGTAAATTAAAATATTTTAATATTTTAATAATTTATTTCCAAATACTCAGAAATTTAAAATGCCTTGGACAAAATAAAATTCGCCAGAGATGTATCGGAAAGAAATAAATTGCGCCGGACAAAAGATAAAATCCAATAGGCAAAATTAAATTCGCCAATGATTTAAAACTTGGAAAAATCAAATTTAATTAGACATTTAATGTTTTTTTTCATAGATTCAAAAATTAAAGATAAACATCTAAGCAAAAATCGAATTTTGGAAAATCAAAGAGATTTGCCTAGATAAGATCGCCATGGAGTTTTTTCAAAAAATAATGGAAACTTGCCTATTTGAAGAAGAGAAAACAAATCGATATCGAGAGAGAAGAAGGCAGTTGCTAAAACAAATCGAGTTCTTCAGCATTCTAATGAGTTTCAGCAACTCATTTTTCACAGACACAGCTGAAGAGAAGTTAATCTCTCGAAATTCTAAGACAATCAATCCTTCTACAGGAAAGATCGATTTCCTTAGAGGAAGAAACAATTTTATGCTGAAGAAGTAATTTTTTTTCTTGAAGAAATGAATGATTTATTTGTTGAAAGTCGAATTTCTCAGCAAGACAAGCGCATTTCATTACTTGATTTTTGATTAAGTTCTCGAAGTTTGAATCTGATTTGCAGCCGGAAGCTCTTTCCTGAGGTTTGAAGTTCAAATGGATAAATTCGCCATTCTCCTTCTATCTTTTTCATCTTGGCTAAGTTTTGGCCAAATTTCAATTAAATTCATTTACTTTCAGCTTGCTTTTTCGCAGAAGTTTAATTATTTAATGAGTTGAAAGTAAAATATTCGAACACAAGGCACGAAATTGAATTATTTTAAAAAGTATCCGTATTAATGTTAGTATTTTTGTGTCATATCCCCAAAGAAACTCTCGCATTTACATAAATTTATTAAAGATTAAATTTTGAGCTTCACAAAGTATAAAAAGGAAAATCAAAATATTTATGGGAAATAATAATAATACAAAACCATAACTAAATGATAGATATGTATATTCATAAAATAACACTTAAATATAACTTTTAATAAAAGTGCTATGAATAAAATAAATATATACATCTTCCTAAATAAAGCGAATTAAGGTAATGAAATAATTTGGAATTCATTTATCTTCAAAAGCTTTGTCGCAAAAGGCGTCTCTCCTCAGGCAAGCGACATACCCGTGAAGAACCTCGACAAGTATAAGTTGCGCGAGTAGGAACGGGAATGGGTGTTTTTTGGAAGGCGCAGAAAGTGACGGGCTAGAAGGCGGAGACTGATCATAGAGGTGAGTAATCTCACTTAGTTCCTTTGTCTAGATTTCTGGAACAGTTCGACGCATGTTGTATGAATTTGATGTTTAAGCTCGTTCCATGTATTCCCCTTTTTATTCAAAAATAACATGGCACATTCTTGTATATATCTGTAATTTGAACATTCTGTTTGGATTGGTATGGGAAATAAAACAATACCAGTGCATGGACAAGGGTTTAGTATGGAGGCGGACTGAAATCCGTGGCAACTCCCAGTAATTTGATTTCCTGTTCTTCAGAATAAAAATTCAATAAGGATAGAACTGCAATGCTGTTAATAATGTCTGTTATAAGTATAGATTACATCAAAACTCATTCAGGATTACAAGCTACGTCACTGTGCATTAGGGAAAGACTAAACGTGCTTATAAGAATATGAATATTTATTAACTTAGAACTGCATTGTGATTGCTGTGCATTATGAACCAGTAAAATATTCCAATATTAATGTGACATTTGCTGACTCAGAATTACAATCTGATATTACATTATTTCTATGCAATAAGAACAGACTAAATATAATTATAGCAGAATAGTATCCCGATTTATTTTTATTTTTATTTTGGTTTCTGTACAAAAATAATATCTTACAAAGAAATGCAAATTGGATATTTAGTACTGCTAAAATCGATGTCTGCAAACAAACTGCCTGATATGAGCATGTTATCTTATCAAGAGAGATGAATCATGTCTTAAGTAGATTGCCTAAAAACCCCATCCTCAACCCCTTAGGCTCAGTTAAGGGATTGGGCACTTTAGCCCCTTAGGCTCTTGATTCGGGATTGGGTTGTAAGGTTGGGGGTCCCACCTAGGCTTCAGCCCCTTAGGCCCTGCAACAGGGATTGGGCAATTAGGAGGTGGTAGGCCTTAGGCTACTTAGGTCTGTCATGGTTCCTTTCCCTTAATAGGATACATGGCTCTCCTTACTGTATTCTTACTTCATGCAAAAATGTGTTAGATCTGTTGTGGAACTTAGACATTGAAGCTAACTCTTGGTATTTGGACATGTATGCAAAAATAATGAGTGCAGATTACCCGTACTGAACAAACCTTGGAAAAACACAGGAACGTCAAAGTCTTACTATGGTAACTTCCTTCAGCCGGCCAAGTAAGGACTTTTACATTTTGACTGCAGGTTGATAACCATGGTGGGCGAATCATCGAAGAAAGCGCCAATGAAGTTCGCCATCAAAGGCGCACAGCGAGAGTTGAAAATAAATTCAAAATGGAAAATTTTTGCAGACATTGATCTGGGACATGTTGACTTCATAGAGTTCAAGAAAAGAGTATATGGACAGGATGGACTTCCAACACCAATTTCCAGACGAATGGTGAGAAATGGGATTTTTCAGGCAGTTGGATTCTCGCCTACGATGGACTGTGCTGAATTAATGGTAGAGTGTGCCATCCACTACGATGCTCAGAAAAGACAAATCATTGCACCTGACGGAAGGATTCTGGCTCACCTAGGCAAGGTAGCGATACAAGAGACATTTAGCATCCCAGCACATTCCTGTACCACCTACAAAACCAAGGAGGAAGCCAAGGGATTATATGACAGCCAGTCAGAATTATGTGCCACAAATATTAATAAGGCATGGTTGGAGAAGCCTAAAACGTCAATAAAGAAGATGCCTAAGAGGCCATGCCGGATAGACTTTAAAGAAGACTATGGGGACATCATTTTGATGCTGAACAGAATAGCTAGCAACCCACAAGGTGCATATTTTGAAAACTGGATGTATTACTTTATAGATGAAATCACTTCCGGCGTAAAGATGTTCAATTGGTCTCGAATGATAAGTAACAACCTTCACGAGTAGTTGGTCAATTTGGAAAAGACTAAGTCTTTTCACATGAGCTCTTATATTGTCTATTTATTGGCCAAGTCATATAAATACCCAGGACTAGTTTGCAAAGGAAAAGTTGGCAACAGAGAAAATGAACTCAGGCCTTATAATTGCTACTCGCAACTTCAGCTAAGGGAGAAATCTCATTTCAAGCGGGTGCATGATGCTTTCTTAATATACATCACAAGAACACTTCAAGGAGGAACGCATCAAAGGTTGAGTCACGAGGCAAAGAGTTTGACCAACAAGTATGGATCCTGGTTTATCCAGTTTCCTAAATTTACATATGTCAGGATCTAGGGATTCACTGGAAATCCCTACAAGTTGCCTTTCTATCCAACAAATTGGATGATCCTGCTTGAAGTCTTGAGGCAGCTGGAAGAATTCCAAAACATCTAGAGGTCGAGTAAGAAGGCGGCTGTTACATTCCCATTCTTCATCGGGAATATGTTAGAATACTGTCCATCAGCACAAGCAGCTGAGAGCGCCAGGCTGGAGATCCAGTGGTACCCATTCACAGCCTATAAGTCCAGGGCCAACTTTGACCCACATCATCATATCCGGACAGTGGATGGGAGAAGGTATAGGCACAAAGTGGAATTGGAAGACTTCTGGGCAAATGCTGCTGATGAATATGAAGTTAGGAGAAGATTATGGTCTAGAATGCCAGTGGACTTCATGAGGGCGATCGAACTTTGTCGGGTGCCTAATCAGTTGTAGGACGATGGAAATTACATCTAGCTGCACTTCGAGGAGAGTCGACCACTTCCTTCCTTGAAGTGGTCAAAGCTGAAGCACTCAGACTTGGCGACATTAATGAGACCAATGGTTAAGTGCTCTCAGTGGTGGGTTCATCATCATGTCCAGGAGTTGAGACAGAAAAGAATAACGCTCACGTATGATTTACTGAGCGAGACCGACTCATACTCTTCCAACGCTGGCGCATCCCATCATGATGATTTGGTTGAGATTGGCGAGAAGAGGAAGGAGGTAGTTCTAAGCATAGAGCCTGTCCAGAAAAGACAGAGGATAAAATCATCTCGCTTTGTAGCATCTCGGAATATTGACGAGCTGGTGGCCACCGCAGATGAATCCTTGGCCGAAATGATGAGACCTTCTGAAGTTCAAGAAGAGAACAATGAGCCTATTTAGCTGGATAACGATGAGCCCTCATCACCTACGGGCACAAAAATACTAGGTTCGGATAATGAAGTGGAAGTCCAGAATGACAACTTCGAAGAGGGAATGATTTCCGCCCTCAGAGGAGTCTTGGATGTTCCAAATGAAGAGAACAAAAGGAGGAAGATGCTATCGAGCAGCCTACCATTCCAGACTGGCTGATTGAGAGGATGAAGATTCAGTCACCTATTGAGGCCCAAGAGGAAGATGATACTGCGGATTTCTTGGCAAGGTTGGAACAGGTTGCTATTAAGAAACCTGCCAAGAAATTTTCTACCATTCAGAGGGACGAGGCCAAAAGCCTTTCCATACATATCACAGTACCTACAGTGGATAAGCCACAAAATGAGATCACTCCTCAAGAGTACGCCATAACCGCTATAAATCTTGGCCCAACCACAAAAGGCCAGTGTTACACCCCGATTGTATAGCTACTATTCATAGGATGTACATTGTAAATGTTGAATCTTTCTGTTGAATAAAGTGAAATGTTCTTGTGATCAATTGGATGTATCCTAAATGATTGTCTCTTTATCTGATGCTTCTGTTATTGTAATTCTTGAATGAAATTAGCATATTGAGTTATGGAATAATGTTGTTCTAACCTATTACAATGCTTAATGTATACTACCTTGGTTTTGAGCAATTGATTTCCGTTGTCATCTCATGATTTGCAGGAGACAGGTTCGTACCTCGAGACAGAGGAGAGATATCACTCGGGGAAGAACTTGGTCGGGTAAACAGTAATGGATACCAACTGGACATACACACACAAGCTTTAGAACTAAGTAAGCTAAGTCATTGTTTTTGGTTAAAGGTAAGTCATCCGTAGGCTTGTCTCGTATCATTAGGAGTCGTGTCTTCTTCTGAATGTGTAAACAAGTGATGCATGCCAATATAACCTTATAACTGATAAGTTCTGGTTAGAGGTGGATATGTGTATTTGTACATACGAATACGATATGTACAAGTACCCATAAGTACATTCATGTCAATACAAACGTATTAAGCAGATGGATATGCCATACGTATGTGTCGATATAAATGTATTTATGGATACTTATACATGTAGTATATATACAGATATATATACAAGTATACATACCCACGGCTAACAAGATAAATGAATTTGATATTGTAATGATATCTTGTCTCTGAAATTATACGAATACATATATATTAATTTACATGTTTAATGTATAATGTAAATGAATATATATGTATTAATATAATGTTAAGTATTTCAATATATTTAATATTATATTAAAATATTAATATAATATAGTTTAAAATGTATACAATATTATTTAAATTGATAATTTAAATAATTATGCATAAACTATATTATGTAAGTATTTTAATATAATAAACAAATATATTTAAATAAAAGATTGGTCAAAATCAAATGAAATAAAAGTAAAGCATTGTAAAGCACGAATGCAAATCTGGGAAGAAATTAAAAATCGCGGATTTCATAAAAATCACGAATTGATAAGAAAACGCGAATTTTTCTAAATGTATTCATTGAAGTGTTAATCTTCAAAAATGAGCCTGCATATATGCGCCATATTTACTTTGAAAAATCTATTAAAATATTAAAGTTTTACCAAAGCGAAATAAAGAAGAAAAACGCGAAAATGCAGAAGGGAAAATGAAAAACGCGCAGGTAACCCGCGCGACTAGGGCCAGACGTCTAAAAATGGCCGATTCATCTCTTGCTTGGTGAATAAGAGGAAATCTGTACGCCATTTGAGCAAGGAAGAAGTCAGAAATGAAACTTGGCATTTAACCTAACTGTAAAAACGCGCCAGTTGAAAGTTGTCACAGTTTTAACAGCCTGAAACAAATTCGAATTAAAATGAACTTCTTGCTGTCAAACATGGAGGTCGAAACCCTCACCAATTTGATACACGTTTATAGTTTGAAATATTCTTCAACCTGCTGGCAGTCCTGGCGCCATAGAAGGTGGAAATCAGTTTTAAAATGAACCTATAAATATACCTGCGTTTTGGCATTCTTAGGCACACGAATTTACAATCAAGTTCTTGAGCATTTCATAGCAAAAGAGAGAATTCGCCATAGTAGAGAATTTGTCAAGTATTTTGTTAAGGAAAGGTGTTTTCTGATCATAAGAGCAGAATTTGAAATTGCTGGTTAAGCTTTGAATAAAAGAGGAGTAACTGGGAATTACACTGTTACTGTGTTGAGCTTTTGGTTTCATGAATCCAAGCTGAAAGTGGTCTGAATAGAGGCCAGTGAAGGAGTTATCTTCCCAACTTGTGGAAAGCTAAAGCAGGCATGCTAAACTCTTACTTTTTATGTTAATCTGATAATTCTCTGAAATTTAGTCATAGCTAGAAAGAAATGAATATGATTATCTCAAGATTGAACTAAAAGAATAATAGTTTCTTAACCATTATCATGAATTTAGTCTTGTCATGGCTTTTGTTTGGCTTTTGTTGTCAATAATGTACACTTTACATTGGTTAATGGAAAGCAAACTGCATTGAGTTTTAGTGGCTCTGTATAATGAGCATATGCTTGTGTTTAAATATTAAATACTAGGGTTGAGTCAAGAATATTTGCAAGATATACTCTACAACTTAATACAAACAACTTAATCAAGTTATTGTATCCCTAGGATGTGTATATCCTGAATTAGGGCGTCCGTTGTAGTAACTTGTTAAATAGATTCATCATTCCGTAGTAAAATGTTGTAGGAAGTCTAGGGTACGGACTACCCCGATAGACCAACCTACGCGTAGAACTAAGATAGCCTTAAGTCAAGTTGAACCTGGCTAGTGAATGTGACATATGACCTATGTTCTTCATTGAACGTAAACACTTTGGCCAAAGTAGTGTAAGGAACCATTTAGTTGTTGTACTACACTGTCAGTTCACCGTGATTCCGAAATACAACCTAGTTTGTGATTTGCCGTTAGCACGAAAGCTAGTTTTGTAGAATCACAGCACTATGTCCAGTTGGTAGTCATTAAAGGTTACCCAACCAATCTCTTCTTCGAAGGGAGGGCCGTTCATTGAAAAATGATCGTGCGGGGGACCGCATTATAAGTCCGTGGTTGGCGGAAAAACGCTCGAGTGATGTTTCTCCTCCACGAACACCCGACGGATGCTCCAAAGCTTGACAGGACGGATTCCTGGACCTTCTTATTTCTATAGTTTATAGATGCAAAAAAATGTTTCTCATTTATGTTTTGAAAAGAAGTTGTTTGTACAAAATGGTATTGTTCTTACTTTTATGTATGAGTTGTAAAGTTTTAATTTTATCGTACAAGTGTGTTCGTTACAGCCAGGAAGTGGAAGAACTGGACAATTCCGTCTCAACTATCAGAGCAAGACTAGAAAAAGAAGTGGCGAAAAAGAAGGAATACAAAAGGGAAGTCAAGTGCCTGAAGGAGTACATACGACATCTAACCCAACCACTTGATCAGGGTGATGCAGTAGCTCCTTCTCTTCTCAATTCTTCGCAGGAGATAGCCAAGGATGTAGAGCAAGGGATGGTCACAGCCAAGGAAGCTCAGGAATGGGTGGTAAGCGAGGGCACGGAAGCCGCCTCATTCATGGAGAAATTGGCACTCGCCTACGAGCAAACTTCTTCTTTTCTTTCCAGACTGGTTGACATGGTGGAGGCTTGGGACAACCTTACAGACATTCAGGAGAGGCTCATTCCATGCCTCAAGGTCCTGAAGGGCGCTCCAAGGGAAGAGTTGGTTGAAGGAAAGGTGATTGCTACAGGAGCAACTTATGATTTTCACCATTGGTTTTAGGCAATGACTATACGGAGAGAAATTCTGGAGAAGGCGAAGGCGGATGGGATCAGAGTTGAGGAGCAAGTTAAAGAAATCCGGGAGAAAATTTATACGACAGTTGCAGATGTGTTTGACCAAGAGATCGTCCAAGAAAATGACATGTAGCTAGAGAGGTTGGAGCGTAAGGTTTAGGAGGTTTTCTTCTCAACTACTAGACCAATTTTGAGACAGGATTTTGCGAAAGTGGAAAATCTCTTGGTCATCCGGAATGATTTTGTGAGGCAGGAGGCGGATTGGAAGAGCACCTTCGCCAAATGTGTTGAGGACTTGGATGGACTTGAATTCAGGATTAGCATGCTGCCCTCGGTCACGATGGAGGAAGTTGTCACGGTCGTGTCTAGATTCATCGAGCACAATGCTGCCCAATGTTGATGTGTTTTTCGTGACCGCACCAACGCAGAATAAAGTCGCCAACAGCTACCCTATTCTCTCTTGATCAAAGTATTCCGCACGCTAAGATTGCAAGAAAGTTCGTACGTTCAACTCCAAGGTTCTTTCAGTGCGAATAGGCTCAGTTTGGCTCGATGTGATTTGCTGGTATTTCAAGGGGACTTACGGAATTGTTCGGCAACGGAGAAAGGAATTCAAATGCTCGAAAGATTTGTCTATGAAGCACGGGTTTCCTAAACTAACTAGAAAGTACTGAATTTGAAATGTAAGGTTTAGAGAGCTCTAATCTACTCTAAGGCGTGGACATGGCGATTAATTCTCACAAGCTTCAACCAGGCTCTGCTTTGCCTCACTTCGGACAGCCTCCAAAGAACCGATGCAATCTTCAAAGGAGTAGCTCAAGGTGTTTAGATCACAACTTAGCATGAAAATACCATCACAACAATGCATATAAACATACAAATCATGATCGAAGTTAAGTACATGATATTCCAGTTGACCACACAAGGCGCATTCACCATCGGCGCCACACTAATTGGTATGGATGAAGCGAAGTTTGCTCAAATTGAAGACCATTCCACAATTACTATCTACGCTTGCATGAAATGAAACTTATTCTACTTTAAGTCACTACTCGAATTAGAAGGAATAAGAAACCTTGCTAGCTACTCACAACAAAAGACGAAATTCATCATCAATGAAAATTCTTTTTATTGGGAGAGTGTTCACAACAATTTCTTACAAAGTTTTAAGGAAAAACTTTCCTTCTTCTTCAACTACTCTATCAATCTATACTAAGCTACTTCTAATTTGTCTCTCTATTCTAACTTCTACTCTAATTCTACTGTCTCATGAATGTACAAATGAAGGGGGACCCCCCTTTTATAGCTGGCCAAGTCCAACGGATGGCTCAGATTACAATTGGCTGGATGGCCCAGATTGTGTCACCTCAGCCCTAAACAAGATTAACCCAAAACCGCCACCAAGAGGAGGTAATAAATGAGCATTAACGTCCACCTTCCAAAAGATTCTTTGTCCGGAAACAAGCGCTTACACTACTCCCGATCTTCCTCTTGAAGTTGTTCTTCAACTCACTTGCTTATATCTTTTCCTTCTTTGAGCTGAAAACATTTCTCTGGCCACTAAGTCTCAACACTTACCATTTTCTGGTAACCTTTCCTTCCCTTCATGATTTCCATCATCTTGACCACGTCAACATCAGTCATCGCTTTGTCCTCGGCATTTCCTCCCCGGCAGCATCACAAGGAGAAGAGCATTAGAACACCTAAATATAAATTCAACCCACTTACCAGATTCTCACATCTCCACTCTAAGCGTCATCGCTTTCACTTGGCCAACTTTTGCATCTTCAATCCTTCATGCCTTAGTCAAATTTCATCATCCTCAAGGACGTATCATCTTTAAAAAGTGTGAACTTCAACCGCATCTTCCTCACTTTTCTGGCTGACATTTTATCCAACTCTGGCTCGAGCAAAATGTTTCATCAGAAACCCGATCAAAAATCATCTAGGCTATCATTTTCAACCATCCCAAGGCATTTTTACACATTTTTCCTTGCCTTTAGAAAAATTTCTCAAACTTTTCCTTAGAAATTCATCGACTGTGCCCATCAAAAATCTTTACCTTTAACTTTGGCGAAATGCGGGAAGAATCTCTAAAATCCATTCCTCATCAATAATCTTAAATACCCATAAGAAAATTTTCCTCAGAATGCATCAAATTCATGGGTATATAACGAATGGGTTCATTTAAATTTTTGAATTTTGAACCTTAGAAAAATAATTTTCGACAAATTTAATCCATTTCTTCATCCCTGTGAGTATCCTGTTGCTCTGACTTGAAAATTTTCTTCCATCTTAAGAAGCCGATGCATTTTGTCATATCCACAGCCAATTTTATTCATTCCTGAGAGAATTTCATTACTCCTCCAAGCTAGGCATATTTTTCCTAAGGTGATATTTAAATATCAATACTTAGGAAAATAAATTTTACCACTTCATCACTCAAGCCTAGGCGCATTTGATAGGGGGTATTTTAAATTTCAAAATTTTCCAACGCCTTGAAATATTCCTCACATAACTTCTAGGCACCTATAGAGGAGTCCACTTTAAATTTCCCACACTTAGAAAATTTTAAACTTTTGATATTACCTCCTTCAAGCCAGGCGCATTTCCACCATGGAGGTTCCACTTTTCATAACTTAGAATATTTTTCTTGCACTTTCACAAGCTAGGCGCATTTGAACCCCTGTGCTTTCACTTCTTATACTTAGAAAATTTCAAGAGTCCACTTACAAGTCAAGGCGCAAATGAGGCAGGGAGCTTCAAGTTTGTGTGCCTTAGAAAAATTTTCATCATCCTCTTCAAGGTAGGGCGCATTTTGGACCCCTTACTTCCAATTTTCGAAACTTAGAACAATTTCAAGTCTCCTCTTCTCTTTCCAGGCGCATATGGAGGGTGGAGCTTTCAATTTCTTACACTTAGTAAAACTTCCAAGCTCCTCTTCAAAGAGGGGCGCATTTGACCCATGGAGCATCCAGTTTATGACACTTAGAACTTTTTCCATCTCCTCTCTTGAGTTGGGCGCGTTTGGAGGGTCCTACTTCCATTTTGGGTGCCTTAGAAAAATTTTGATGCTTCTTCTTCCTTGGGCGCTTTTGGGGTGCAATACTTCCAACTTCACACACTTTGAGAAATTTTCAACCTCCTTCAAGCTTGCAAGGGCGCATTTTGCTAGTGGAGCTTCCAATTTTCATGACTTAGAAAAATTTCAAGACTCTGTATGCCTGGGAGGTACAACCTGAGGGGTATGCTTTGCTCTTCAAACACTTCAAGAATTCTGATCCGTCTTTGGCCTTTTAAAGCAAGTTTTGATGCTGGACCTGAAAAATTATCAAACTTGGTGGATTTCTTGTCCTTTGCCGGATTTAGGGTGACCTTCTCCTACTAACCCTAATTTGCTATTTTTAGAAAGTTTTTCAACTTTGCACTTCAAGCTAATTTCAAGCTCCAAAAAGGCTGGATTTTGCTTTGTTTCGAATCTCGAGATGTGGTTGAGCTGTCGGGCCCTGATATCTGCATGCACCTGCTATTTTTAGCAACTTACTAAAAATAGCAATTGCTCAGAATGTCTTCAAACTTTGCGTGCCGATTGCCTGAAGGGTATTGATCAGACCGACACCGCCTCGCCCGCCGCCGTGGAAACCCCACCTTGCACAAAGTCGCTAAAAATAAGAAGTGCTGATTTTCCATCCTCTATGACTCCGCTTTGATCTCAAATTCACCATAGGGTCTTCATCACTTGCTTGACCTTGCACTGCTGATGCCTTGTACCGACTTATATTTATAGTATTGTCGAGGTGGTTTACTATTTATAGCAACTCGCCCAGCCATGACTTCCACAACTTCGCTTGACTTGAAATTCACCGACGCTGGCCTCACCACATGACTGTCATAATGCCTACCATTACCGACTTCTATTTTAGCCTGCTTTTTAAATGACTTACTATAAATAGTAAGTACTGGCTTTCCTTCAAATTCCATCACAGATAGCTTGAGAGATGCCGATCGCTGTGGTATACATCGGGTTTCGAAAATTCTGACTTTTGACGCCCTTGGTCCCGACACGATGAAGGATGTCCGAAAATAGTAAGTTCCTCATCAAGTACGTCTCCATTTGCATGTCATACCACTGTGTAGCTCTCAAAACCCACAAAGAATCAATTATTACGCAAGAAACCCTAACATGCAAACCCTAAAATAGCCTCCAAGGTTGAATTTGGAAACTTTATCCTCAGCCAGGCTGTCACACCATCGCCAAGGTCTCGAAAAACCTGTATGATAGCCATCACAATGAAAAACTCAGATCTGAAGCTCCGAAATTTGTCCTTAAGTCGAATCGCTTAAAAATAGGAAAGCGTTTGTTTTACCAATTTTACATGAGCAAACAGTGTGTTCTCAATAAAGACAACTGTCAATTTCAAAATGTCAAGGATTGCCTGTGAATTGCACACTACTAAAAAGTTAGGCACTGTAATCGATGGAAATTTCAAAGGAAAGCTCTCATAGAAGCATTAATCGACAATAGTCTTTATTTTCAATTTATTCACCTCACTTGACCTCAAATTGGCCGGAAAATTCAAAACCCTAATTTTTCGGACTTGGCCAAAATTTCAATTTAGACAGGCACATCCCAGAAAGATAGACAGCAGAAAGAGAGACAACAACAAAACAAACCAAAAGCAAAGCCAAAAGTTCAACAGCAAAGCCAAGATTAGGGGGTCCCCATTTGCAATGGGGCGATGTGTGAAAAAGGTCACAATACCCAAGAAGATAGGGACACCTCTTCTTGATGATAGCTCCAACTGCCACTTCACTGCCTGTTACTGCTTGTTTAGTGGTTTTCAACTGATGTTATTTTGGGAAACCCTAATTAGGGTTAGGTTGTATTGATCTTGGCCGTCGATATTGTTTTAATCTCGGCCCTTCATTTCATTTTGAAACCTCTATTTAAACTTGTGATCTCTCACTTTCATTTGTGTGGAGACAGTGTATGAAATTGTTGCATTGAGACTATTTCCGATAATAAAAGCTCTTATGCATGATTTGCTTTGAATAACTTTTATTGTCTAGTAAGCAAGGTTGCATAGCTTCCTCTACCATAGATTAGAGTTAGAAGTAGAATTTGCTTTGAATATTGGTTAAGTGAATGCAAGATTGATCATATAGATTCAATGGTGAAATATTGCTCATACTTTCTTCGAATGGATGATTTACATTCGATGTGTAAAGTTAGCCTGAGCTTGTAATTGTGGAAGCTTAACTTCAGTCTCATTTGAGATTTGAAAATAATAATCACACCCCTTGAAGATTGCACCCACTTTGCATAGTTGTCCCAGGGAGGCAAAACAAAGCGTGGTTATTCCTTTCACCGAATCTTTACTATCTCTTAAATTCTTAGGCGTAGAATAGATCCCCTAAACCCTTATCTTTTTGCCTTTCTTTTTGAGATCCGAATTGAAAGTCCCCATTGAAGAAGCTTTTAATGATAAATCCGCCTAAGTCCCGAACTTGTGAAGAATTCTTTAACGTAAGTCCCTTTGTGTATTACCAGCAAATCACAACGCCCATTGAGCTTATCCACACGTTAAGACCTAACAAAAGAAACCTTGGAATCGCCATATGATCTCGCAATCTTAGCATACGCGGTGGTTTTTCAAGAGAGGATAGACTGTCTTTGGACATTTTATTCTATATGTTCGGTGGATGATAAAACGTACACCAACAAGTTCTTCTCAGGATTACTTGGGATCTAGGTGGTGTTGACGTGGTTTTTGAGACCGCACCAACACAGAATAAAGTTTCCCAACGGATACCCTATCCTCTCTTGAACAAAGTATTCAGCATGCTAAGATTGCGAGTGAGTTCATGCTTTCAACTCCAAGGTTCCTATAATGCGAATAGACTCAGTTGCCTTGATGTGATTTTGTTGGTATTTCAACGGGACTTACACAATTGTTCGACAGTTGACAGCAAACAGCGGACTAAGGGCTTTGATGTGATTCGAATGATTTGGCGAGTGGGTACGAGCTTCCTAATCCTAACCAGAAATGAACGGAATTTAAAGGGGTGTAGGGCCTAAGAAGTTTATGTTCTATTCTAAAATGTAGGACATGGCGATCAATTCACAAGCTTCAACCAAGCTCTGTTTTGCCTCACTTCGGACAGCTTCCGCGGAACTGGTGCAATCTTCAGAGGAGTGACTCAAGATGTTCAAATCATGATTTAGCATGAAGACACCATCACAACGACGCATGCCAACATATAAACCATAATCGAAGTTAAGTTTCACAAAGTTCCAGTTGACCACGCAAGGCGAACCCACCGTCAGCGAGCCCGCTAGTGGTATGGACAAATGAAGTCTTGTTCAAATCGAGCACCACATTCCACAATTGCTAAGTACTTGCATGAAATGAAATCTACTTTACTTTAAGCTACTTCAAGATGCTACGTGAATTGGAAGGACAAAGAAGCCTCAACAACTATTCACAACAAAGAAGACCCACCATCAATGAAAATTCCTTTTATTATGAAAAGCAAAGCATACATGACAACTTCTTACAAAGTATCCAAAGGGAAGACTTTCCTTCCTTTTCAATCTAAACTATACTATCAACTATCTAATTGCTCTCTACTCCTTCTCTACTATCCTAACTCTGATCTAATTCTCCTTCTAATCCGATTACAAATGAGGGGGACTCCCCCTTTTATAGTTGGCCAAGTCCAACGGACGGCTCAGATTACAATCGGCTGGATGGCCCAGATTGTGCCACCTCAGCCCTAAACAAGATTCGCCCTAAAAACCGCCATAATAGAGAGTGTGGCAATAAGTGAGCAATTAATGGTCACCACCTTCTAGAAGATTCCCGTTTGTGGACACGTTCACACTGTTCTTGATCTTCTTGGACTTGATCAAACAACCTCCCCTCTGTCACTCGAGCTTCCATTCTTTTTTCCATCTTGAATTTTGAAAACGTTTCTTCTTTGTTACTTGAGCCTCAACACTTAGTCATTTTCTTGCAACTTTCTTCCTTCATGTGAAACTCGTAACTTTATCTTCCTCTGAAGGTTGTAATATCATCGTGCTTCACCACTTCAAGTCATCGTGTTTTGGTCTCGACATTCCTCCTGCAAAACAAGCGAGGAGAAGAGTATTAGAACACTCCATAATATAATCTTAACTTACTTACCTGATTTTCACGTCCTAACTTCCAAGCGTTCATCGCCTCTACTAGCCAACTTCTGCCTTCTTCATGATTCTTCATGCCTTAGCCAAATTTTCAACCCATCTTTCTCAAGGGCGTATCATCTTTGACAATATTAACTTCAACTGCATCTTCAAGAAATTCATTTCACCTGCTAGAGATCTGACAACTTTGATTTTATTCATCTCTGGCTCAAGAAGACTATCCACACAAAGAATTTGAGCAAATTCACTTGCGCCTTTTCAAATTCATCGCCTGAGAATTTCTCACCTTGAAACACATTTTTCTTCATTTTGCCTTTTAGAAATTTTCAAATTTCCCTCTTTAGGAAAACTCTTCATCAATCCAAAGGCCTATAAAAATTCTCATCCCGAAGCGAACGACATGGAAGACAAAAATTTTTCGAATCACGAAGGAGAAAAAATTTCTTTAGAAAAATTTATTCATTCTTCAATCCATCTTGCCAGTGGTGAGAAAATTTCATCAACCTCTCTTAGAAAATATTTCTTGAAAGCACATCACACTTAACATATTTTATTTTTCATCTAGCAATTTCCAACGCCTAGCATATCACTTGGCATTATTTTCCATTTAAATCTTAGGCACACTTCACACTTGCAAAAGGATACCAGCCACGCCTTACATATTTTCTTTTATTCATCTTGTGTCTTGGCGCATTTGGCACATCATGGGGAATATTTTATTACCTTACACCTTCAACGCCTTGGCAACATTCACCCTTTATTCTTATCAACTTGGGCGCATATTCATCTCATCCTTGGAAAAAATTTTCAACGCCTAGCAAGTTTGTTTTAACTTCATCACCCTAGCATATTTGAATTTCTCCTCTTTATGTCTTGGGCGCACATTACCCTTGCTAGAAGACTTTCCTTCCAACGCCTAGCAACACTCTCTCTTACTTTATCCTTTGGCGCATTTCATACTTGAAGGAGATGGAATATTCAATGCCACCCTTAACCTCTTCTTGTCCTTGGCGCATTTGAGAGGGTGAGAGGGATGAAAAATGTTGACCCCTTTGACCTTCTTTGTTTTGTCTTCACATGGGTGCTTTTGGGCGCATTTCAGCATGCATGGAGGATGAAACTCCCAACGCTTTTCACAAGTGACCCTCCAACTTCCAGCTTTTGTCCTCATGTGGCCCCATTTGGGCGCATTTTGCCATGGGGGAAGGATAAACCTTGTTGACTCCTTTGACCTCCTTTGTCTTGGGCGCATTTTGGCCTATGTGGTGGATGAAAGCTTTTAAACTTAGAAAAAAAATTCCATGTCTCTTGTGAGGGCGCATTTTGGGCATGGTGGAGGATAGAAAACTTTGACTTTCCTTGACTTTTTATTGCATGCCTCTCAAACATGGGCGCATTTTACCCCTGGAGGTGGATTTAGCTATGCCTTAGAATTTATTTTTTTACCAACTCTCTCAAGGTGAGCGCATTTTGATGGGGAGGAGGATGAAGTCTTTCATACTTAGAATTTTTTTTTCTGAAATCATCCACTTTGAGGGCGCAAATGGAGGTATGAGGAGGATGAAACATATCCACACTTAGAAAAAAAAAATTTTGACTTGTCAGACATGGGCACATTTTAGCATGTGAGGTGGCTGAGGAAATTTCTTGCTTGGAAAATTTTCTAGCATTTTTACTTGGAAGTGGGCGCATTTCCCTGGTGGTGAAGGATGAACACAACACTTAGAAAATTTTAAAACTTTCTCCTTGAGGGTGGGCGCATTCTGAAGGTGGTGAAGGATGAACCCCAAACTTAGTCATTTTTCCTAACTTCTGCCAACTTCACAACGTCCTGCTATTTATAGTAAGTCTCTTGATTTTCATACTCCGAAAGCTCAGAATGATTTGAAATTTTGAACGTTGCATCCTCATGATCTTGTTGTCCTGTTGACCCTGCTATTTTTAGTCGGCCTACTATTTTTAGCCCATTTCTGAAGATGATTTACTATAAATAGTAATTGCTTGCTTCTGATAGCTCCAATGCTCCGATTAACTTGAAATTTGAATGGCGCGCTCCTCACCACGTGACCTGCCTGCTGACATCAACGCGTGCACCTGACTTGCTATTTTTAGCGTGCTTCCAAAATGACTTACTATAAATAGTAAGTGCTCCGTTTGACTTGAAATTTTACCAGTAGATAGCCTGAAGGATGCTGATCGCGGTGGTTTACACCAGTTTTCGAAAATTTTGACTTTTTACCCTTCTTTTTAGGCCTTGAAGTTGGAAACCCTAATTTTCTTTGCATGCATATCAAATGATCTCTGTTTGTCCTCGTTTCTATTGCATCGCGATCAACTCATGATTCTGAAGTACTGGGAAGCGGCTGCCGAGACGCACCTGCTAAAAATAGTAAGTTCCTTACTGAGTGATTATCTTCATTTGCATGTTACACCATCGCGAAGCTCTCGAAAAACCCATAAAGAATCATCCGATATGCAAAAGAAACCCTTACATGCAAACCCTAAAAATAGCCTTTGAAGGCTGAACTCTGAAAGTTGTCGTCTCGCTTTGCATGTTATACTGTTGCGAAGGTCTCAAAAAACCCAGAAGGAATATCCAGACATGCAAAGGAAAACTCTGCATCTAAGCCCTGAAATTTGCCCCGGAAGCTGGACTGCTAAAAATAGAAAGTTGCTTGTTTTCGCTCAAATTTTGCATGCGAGTAGCCTGATGTGCTCTGAATGCCGTGTGACTGTCGGAATTTCGAAAATGCTGACGGATTGCCTGTAATTGCACACTTACTAAAAATAGTAAGTAGTCAGAATCTGATGAAATTTCAGTGGAAGCCTGCTGGAAGCATGCTGACATCAACGTTAATCTCAAATCTCAATTTATTCACTTCATTCGACCTCAGATTGACCAAAAGAATGGAAACCCTAATTTCAGACTTGTCCAAATTTTATGTTTAAGCTAAAAGACGGGAATATCCCCGGAAAGCAGACCATAGAAAAGAGACAGACGGAGAGAGAGAGACAAAAAAAACCAAAGCCAAAAAGACCAGAATGGAGCAAAAATTAGGGGTCCCCATCTTGGGTGGGGCGATGTGTGAAAAGGTCACAACAGGAACCAACATGAGAAAGTATGTCGCTGATTTCTTCATGTGGAACTTCTTGGGGAGTTAAGACAGCAACAAGAGTAAAATCTTTCATCATCACATCTTCAACATGACCATGCATGAACCCATTGGATTCATCTTCAAATCCACTAATATTTCCTTCATCTTGCTCTTCTTCAACAAACTCATCCCACACAACCGTTCTACCAACATCTTCTGTGAAGTCATTCGTCTCAAGAACTTCATTGGATGAATCCTTGTTAGGACTCAAGACTGTTGTCATGTTCTCTTCAGAATACTTCTCTTCATCACTTGCTATCACATGCAAGTCAAGGGGCGTATTACGGAGCTCTTCCACACACTCTTCAACTATCACAGTTTCTTCATCAAGCTCACGATCAATATGAGGTGACATATGCACCTTGCTTGTACCATCAAAATGTGGTAGCGTAACTTTGTTGATGGCATGCTGTAAGTTCCTCTGCATTGTTGGTCTCCTCTGATTATAATATCTTCCCTGACCTTTAGTATTTCTTTTAAGGTCCACAAAGTCATTGTAAGTCATGTCACGCTTGACTTCATCAGGAAGGGAATTATACTCAGCATGATTTTGTCTTTCATTGTCCACAAATGACAGAGTTTTTTGGGTCAGGTTGAGAAATATTCGGAGTCAAGAAAGTGGGTTTGAATGGTCTTGAAGAGATGTATGTGTTATTTGAAGTACGTTGATCCCAATTACCATTATGCTGATTTGAAGCACTATGCTCTCCTGCATGCCTTGTATTGCTCTGAAGATTGTTTTCCAGTATTGTATTTTGACCCATCCTTCCCAACATAAGGGATATCATATCCATCATTGAGTCTAATTTCTTATCCAACCTTCTTCCTCTTTCCTCCTTGTCACTGGATAATCTCTCATTTTCTGGTTGCATTTTTGTTTCCAGAGAAGATTCACAATATGCTCTTAGGTGCTGTTTTTTTTTTTTTTTCAGTAACTCGTCTATCAACTGACTCTGTTTTTTTTCACAGGATGGCAGGATCTTGGCTTTGATACCACTGAAATATACCGAGCCAATTTTTTTCAATTTTCAAATTACAATCAACAATGCAACACACATCCATTAGGGTTAGCACTTAAACCAAAACGATGCGGAATTCAACTCTAACCAAGAATGCGCTGGATGACGACAAGCATATGGTCAGAGGATCTCAAGGCAATGCGGAAAGATTAACTCTAACCAAGAATGTGCCCGAGATGGACAAACATATGGTCAGAGGATCCCTATCAACTACAAGTGTTGAAAGTAAACTCAACACCCAGAATGTGCTTTCAATCCCAGAGTGGGAATGGAGCTACCATAGGGCGGAGATGCTAAGAAACTACAATGCAAATCAACTGTAAATAGGAGGCAAGCCAGCCTCTTCCACTTATTCAGTGGGTATTACAAAGCATGATGAGAATGATGAGAAGAAATGTTGACAGTACTACTGTTCAGCTTACAATAATATAGAGAATGCCTGCAAGAACAAGGATTAGAAGCTCTTCAATTGCTGCAACAGTAAATGTGACCACCAAGCTTAGTAAGACTTCCTAACGCCAAACCTTCACCAAAAATGCACTTTCCAAAATCTGATATGACAGAACAGCAAATTGAAATGCATAACCAGCAACCCTAGAATCCACTAAAATGCTCACAACTCACTCAATACTTGTCAAAATGACATGAGACTTGATGACAATGAAGATTAGACAAAGAAACAGCTGACAAATTGAAGTATTTTTTTTCTAAACACTTGCCAGGCGGAATGTTGTACCCAAAACCAAAATTTTTGCTTCACTAAGGCATTTTGCTAAATTGAGTCTTAATCCTGTTAAAGTGATGTTAGAACGTCATTTTTGGGGTTTTTAAATATGGAGTTAGTATCAGTGTCATGTTAGTCTGTTGCTGAAGGAATTTAAGAAAAGTGAAAATCTGAACGGAAATCACCAAAATTCTCTCTGGAGAAGGGAGTACATTCTCAAATGGGCGCCCTATCTTTTAGGGGCTCAGATCCTGTTTTTAGGGTTTGTCACCTCCAGCAGACTTTTGTCCAGCATCACGTCAGCTTCGCAGTAAGCTATCAAGCTTGTCAAACG
>VDFB02118089.1:0-13095 GCA_007258455.2 Sequoia sempervirens | reverse complement strand
GTCCAAATCGGACAAATTTTATATCAAAATAGGGGTTTTTGGGCACTGTGAATCCAACGGCGAGGTTCGTTTGGGCCCAAAGTGCTTTGAAAATTAGGCGACCCCCAGATCTATCAAATAAATCGTCGAGCTTGAAACCCTCGCAGATCTGGCAAACGGTGATGAAAATCAATGAAATAAAAGCCATTTCTGACTTTTTCCAGCGCTTTGAATCCAACGGAAAACCCCGATCTAATCCAAGATGCTCCAGAAATATGCTCAAGGATTGAAACCCTCGAGGGACTCCGAATGAGCTCTGCAACGAAATCCTCCAAAAAGGCTAAGAAAGGGCTGCAAATCGTGGTTCTAATACCATGTTAGAAAACCAAGATCTGATTGCAAACCAAAATAGACCTTCCACAGAAGAGGAAAATGAAAAAGCAGAAGCTTTGCATAAAAACATGCAATTTGATATATTCGAAAAGACCAATTAATTACAAGAGATAATTTGCTTTATAAAAGCAAAGATGCTAAACCTAATCTTATCTTGAGCAACAAGATAGCTCGATAAGATAAAGATAAGATCCTATATCTTAGGAATTAAATAAATCCTAAGTAAACTTATGCTAAGTGTAATTAATAATTAATTACACCAACAAAGGTTTGTACTACATATGAAATTGTGCAAGAAAAGAAAGTGAGAGATGATTCTATAAGTGGAGTTGAACAAATGAACTCAAAGATTATTGAACAAAAATGATATTCAAATTAATTTAATTACTAGCCATATTAATAAACCATCTAGGTTAGACAAAAATGATAAATTCAAAACTAAATAAAAATTTCACCCAATATTGTTGAAATCCCTTGATGTGTCCATGATTTGCATGATTTTAAATGTATAAGCACTCAAATAAGAAACACATCAAGCTCTACCTACTTCCCTTCCTCTCTCTATCTCCACTCACCCTCTCCCTCTCTACCTACCTTCCCCTCAATACATCCCACCCCACTTCTCTTTCTACCTATCTCTCCTCCCCAACTTCCCCTCTCTATCTACTTATCTCTCCCCTTCCCTCTCTCCTTTCCCTATCTCCCCTCACTCTCTCTACTTTCATATTCTAGTACCTACTATGAAGGATACCCTATGAAATCCCTACTAATTATATGAAGAAATTTCTTATATTAAGCGACACACACTTTGGTCTTCTTTTGCATAATGAGAAAATGTTGGTTGTTGACATTGAGAAAATTCTTATATGAACTAACATGCACAATGTGAAGTGTGTACTATGAAGGAAGGTTAGGAGGGAGGGTGAGAGAGGAGCGATAGAGAAAAGTATAGAGGAATGGGGGGAGGGAGAGGTCTAGTGAGGTAGCATGGGATGGATAAAGGGAGAGAGAGGAAATAAGGGAGACATGGAGAGGTAGGTAGAGAGAAGTAGAGAGGTGGGATGGGATAGATTAAGGGAAAGGTAGGTAGACAGGGAGAGGGTGAGTGGAGATAGGGATAGGGAGGGAGGGAGAGAGAGGGAAAGAGGGAGGTTTAGGAAGAGAGGTAAGGGTGTGTGTGAGGGAGAGAGGGAAGGAATGAGATAGGGGTGGTAGGGTGGGAAGGATAGAAGGACCCAAAATAGACTTAGTAGGAGGGGGAGATGTGATGGTGGATTATGGGACATAGGCACCCAAATTGGATTTATAGCTTCAAGGATGGATAGGGATAATTTTTTTGGATAGGGATAGGGATAATGTTTTTGAGCTAGTATAATGGAGAGGGGTCGTGACAAATAGTTTGGAAGAATGATAACACATAATGTATTGACTTAAGAGATTCTTCCTTCTCTTGAGAAGTTGAAATGGAAAAGGAATCTGAAGAAGTAGACCAAAGTGAATGAGATAGATAGTGTATTGACTTAAGAGATTCTTCCCACTCTTGAGATGTTGAGGAAGGTGCATGTGCAGTATGTGCAATGGGAAAATGGCAATGTAGAAGTGGATAAAGTTAAGAGGTTTTGTATTGCATATGAATTTGTGCAAGTAAAGAATGTGAGAGATGATGCTATAAGTGGAGTTGAAAAAATGAACTCAAAGATTCTTGAACTTAAGAAATCCATGGAACAAATACAATTGGAAATAGATGACAAGGAAAATGAAAAATCAGATCTAAGTGCAAAAAAAGAGAATCAGTTGGGTGGAGACATGAAAGGATTATCTAAAAAGGTAGACAAGTCTTGTAAATAACTTGTTAAAAGAAATAACGTCTACATTCTCTAATCATAAAGACACTCTCAAAGCTGAGAAAAAAGTGGCTACAAAGCTACATAAAAGTATTCAAGACATTGAAAACTCTATCCAAGAAAGGGATGTTTCTATCCTAAGGGTTGATGAGGGAGCAACTGGTCTAAAAATTCTAGTAAAAGATATGAAAAAATGTTAAAAGATCGTAACAATGAATAGTAGGGGGTATTAACAGGTAAGAGCAATGGAGATGAGGAAGAATTTGTGTTGCATCTCTTCCTCACTCTCTCTACCTACCTCTCCCTCTATTCCTTCAACATTACCTCTCTCTACCTACCTCAACATTGGAAATAACTAACAGGGGACAGTGTGTTTTCCAATAGGGGACAGTGTGTTTTCCAACAAGGGACAATGTGTTTTTCAACATTGGAAATAACTAATAGGGAATAGTGTGTTTTCCAATAGGGGACAGTGTGTTTTCCAACAAGGGATAGTGTGTTTTCCAACAGGGGATAGTGTGTTTTCCAATAGGGAACAAAAGAATTCTCACATTATTTGCAATGTTAGAAAACACATTGTCCCTTGTCAATTATTTCTTTATGAATTTGCAGTGTTGGAAAACACACTATCCCTTGTCAGTTATGTAATGAAGTCCGCCTTCAAATTTTAGAACAACTCTTTGGTTAGAGTAAAAATGACATTTCACTTTCTTGATATGATTGGAACAAAAAAATGGTCACATTGTTTGCAGTGTTGGAAAACACACTGTCCCCTGTGTAGGAAAAGTGGACAGGGGACATCATTAGAATGTAAGATGTCTAGAAATAACTAACAGGGGATAGTGTGTTTTCCAAAATTAGAAATAATTAACAGGGGACAATGTGTTCCACTTTCCAGCATTGGAAATAACTAACAGGGGACAGTGGGTTTTCCAACATTGGAAATAACTAAAAGGGGACAATGTGTTTTTCACTTTCTTGATATGATTGGAACAAAAAAATGTTCACATTGTTTGCAGTGTTGGAAAACACACAGTCCCTTGTGTAGGAAAAGTGGACAGGGGACATCATTAGAATGTAACACGTCTAGAAATAACTAACAGAGGATAGTGTGTTTTCCAACATTGGAAATAATTCACAAGGGACAATGTGTTTTCCAATAGAGGACGGTGTGTTTTCCAACAGGGGACAGTGTGTTTTTCAACAGGGGACAGTGTGTTTTCCAACAGGGAACAAAAAATGCTCACATTATTTGCAGTGTTGGAAAACACACTGTCCCTTGTCAATTATTTCTTTATGAATTTTCAATGTTGGAAAACACACTGTCCCTTGTTAGCTATGTAATGAAGTCCACCTTCAAGTTTTAGAACAACTCTTTGGTTACAATAAAAATGACATTTCACTTTCTTGATATGATTGAAACAAAAAAATGCTCACATTGTTTGCAGTGTTAGAAAACACACTGTCCCCTGTGTAGGAAAAGTGGATAGGGGACATCATTAGAATGTAAGATGTCTAGAAATAACTAGTAGGGGACAATGTGTTGTCACTATATTCTAATGATGCACCCCTTGTTCATATGATGATGACATTAATTTGGTAGATGTACCCAAAAAAATTGTGGCACATCTTTCGTCAATAATACAAATGTTATTGCCTACTTGTTACATAGACTTTGTGTTAAAGTATACACATCTTATTAATACTTTAGGTGATTTATAACCATCCAGGTATGTTTTGAGTGCATATTTGTATATTTTGAGGATGATGCATAAAATTAAAAATTACCGTTATCTTGTGAATCCAACATTTTAGAATTTCAATTTCTTCGTAATACTTTGGATACTAGTGCATGACATTGAGACTATCTCTATTTTTTCACCCATGGTTTCATATTGTTTTAGATGTTGATATAGAACATAAAGTAAATTGGGCAAAACGCATTTGATCTATTCTTTAAGAGGATAAAATTTTGTACATGAAAAGTTTATCTATTGATAACATCAACTATACATAGATTAGATGTAAAAATCTATGCTACATGGAAGGGTTGTCATCCCCAAAGATTTTATACAATTCAAGATCATAGAAATGAGGAAGATGGTCCTCTAATAGGTAGAAAAAAACCCTAAATGATAGTGATACATTCTCTACAATGAGATATTTTACGCATTTACAACAATTTCAATAGCAACTACTCTTCCTGAGCACTCAACATTTTTAGAGTCCTCATTTTCCTCTCAAATCTCAAGCAAAGCTTTCTTTATATTGTGAATGCTTTGAAGTGTGAAGTCTACTCCCTTTGTCCAAATTGGAATACCAACCTATTAAGACATCCAAAATCCACATCAAATTTATATAGCTGAATAAAAGACTTTCAATAAAAAAATTCATAATTGTAACCATAAGCTTTGAAAATTGATATATATATAACAACTCCTCCAATCACATAGATCACTTTATGAAGTGTCTTCTCTAATCATGCTACTCACATCTGCTTCCAGGCGTTTTGCAAATTTCCCACAAGGTCATCATTTATCTGGGTATGATCTGGGTTTCTCTAACAAAAATATAAAAGCTATTTCCATGAATTAATTATAACCTTAACATCTGCTTCTAGGTGTTCTGCAAATTGTCCACAAGGTCGTCATTTATCTGGGTATGATCTGGGTTTCTCTAACAAAATTATAAAAGCTATTTCCATAAATTAACTATCATTAAAATAAACAGTGTTATGAATGAAATACAAAAGATCTTGCAGGATGTCTGGCCCTCCGAAGCAGGGCAAAACAATTGCAGATATACAAGATTCTACACCCAAAAAATCAATTTCAGCCTAATTGTGATCTGCAAAATTGTGCTTGCCTAAAAATTTAGATAATACACAAGAAATGCACAAAAAGAGATATATAGCTAAAGTTCCTACTATGTCTTATGCTATCTAATTGTTTAGCGGTCAGGGTCAGATTTTTAGTTTGAGCTGGTAAGACTGGGCCTTGGAAGTCAACCCAATTTTCCCATTACACGAGTTCATTGTTCAGAAATTTTGACAGTTTCATGTTTGGCTGCATAGACAATCTCTAATAGGGGCCTTGCACTCACTAGCCTTAGAAACCCAGGGATTAGGCCCTGATCCAAGAAGAATCAAGGTATCCCTGCAAATGGTAAAAATCCAACAGTCTCACCTTCTCTGATACTCTCTACACCAATACTCACTTTCTGAATTTGGTGTTGTTGATCCACGAGAGTAGCTTACTCTCTCCCGGAGAAATCCTTTGACGTAATTATGAAGTAAGAATTAAAATGAGCACATACAAACATTTTACTGTATCTTATTTGAAGATCCGTGTGAATGTATGATTCATTATGCTATCTATCAATCAATGCTTTCAGCTTTGAATATCTTGTAGAAAGAAAATGCCATAAAATTTCTACAGTTCATGAATATTTTGAATTAGATTATATAAGCTCTTCTTCTTCATTTGTTTTGGATCCTATTTTTCTTTCATGGATCATAAAATACACCAAGAAAAAATGGATCATATAGAAAAATCCTTTTGCAGACTTTAATCCACAAATATTCAAATTAATAAAACAGAATAATATTTCTATACCGTGAGTGAACAACTCCACCAAGTGATGCCTCATTAATTACTGTTGTATATCGTGAAAAGCCATCGAGCTTTATTAAACAGAAACACAAATTAATAACTACAATATGGAGAGGTTGCATCCAGGGAATACGACTTCAAACTACATTTGTGAGAATTTATCAGAGTATTGCTGGTCACAACGAATTTGTCAAAAGATTTCTCTGAAAGCTATTTTCTTGCCACGGCAAAAAAAAACGCAAGGATTTGAAGGTCCAGGAACAATACAATATTGGCTGACATTTCATAATATTTATAGCAGAGCTTATGCCAATGGTGAACAATCCTGGTAGGATACACTCCAGACAGATGAATTTTCATCTTGAAGAACAAAGGCAGGAACACTCTGCAGAAAAACCTAGCTAATTTTCTTTCTCCCAAGCAGAGCTTTTAAATTTCTAAATACTAGGAAACAGCAGAGCCTAATACTAGTGAACAATGTTCTTCCTCTTTTCAAAAAATTGCTTCTATGAAGAGTTCAAGAGAGGAAGCCCTGGACTTTACAAACCCCATACTATTTGGAAAATCAAAGGCAGTGTTACCATAAGATTGAGCTCATTATACAAATTCTCTACAAAAATCATGTATCAAGGTGTGCTTTTTCGGGCATTGAAAGATGTACGACAATGAATTGCAGAAAACTCACGCACTAAGCCTGATGTGTTCCAATCTCCAGAGATCCTCTGATGATAAATGAAGGAATTTCCAGATTCCGGGGCTTCCAAAAGCAAGCTTCAGGTACAAGTTTTACAGAGGCTCTTAGCGGCTCCGATTTGCATCGTGACAAAACAAAATATGCTTCTTGAGGAGCCACATTTTGGTCTATCACTCTGCTCATGGAATTGGTCGTAGCTTCTTCCACATTAAATAGTTTTCTGCTCTCTTCATTTTCTTTGTCGTCGCCATCCATCTTAACCACATGAGCAGGAGCAGGTCTCCTCACATGCACAAAGTCTTATTATATTTCGAAAGCTGCAACGTATTTTCCATAAAAGTATTCATGAACATTTTTTCTGTAAGATGTGAACCAGGGGTAGCTAAAACTACATGGGGAAAAAAGCAAATAAAAAAAACTCGTTGAAACCATGGCTAATGACTTACCTCAAGATTTCCACACAAGCTGGTGTATTTGACAGGTATAACGCCAGATTCTACAACCTCTTCCAGCATCACCCTGCTTGTGCCAAAATGGAAGCTTTGAAACAAGGTATGGACACCCATTAAAGCGTACGCGATGGAGACATTTTGTCAAATGTTGTGGTTGCAACTGCTTGGATAGATATGTATGCAAAATGTGGATGCATAGACAAGGCGCGACTGGCAAGTATTCCCTGTCTCCATCGCAGATGCATTCCGCCATATTCCTCCTTGCTTGCTTCATTCCTGCTGAAAAATGTGTTTCCGGAATGTGGATATACGACCATTTTAAATTTCAAAATATCTCGCTTTTAAAAGTTGCCACTCTTTTTAAAACTTTTGGAACGCCGTTCGTCCGTTTGAAACTGTCTGTCAGCTCCATCCGTCAGCTCCGTCCGTCAGTCTTTCTGGCGGTGTTTTTTGGTTCAGCGCGTGGGATGGGATGGGATGCTATGTTATAATGTTAAATACATAGGTGTTTTTTTTGGTCTAGGAGTTAGCTTTCTTTAGATATAGTTTTTAAAATCATATTTTATAGAATATAGGTTGATGTAGATTGACTCCAAAAATAATAGTTAAATTTTAATTAATTATTATCTATAGTGTAATAATGATAATTTAATATATTATAAAATAGTAATTATATAAAAATAAAAATCTCTATTTAGTGATGAACTTTGCATAAGAGTCTATTTTGAAAGAAATCTTGTAACAATTTTGTAAAAGTGGTTTTTAAATTATTTATTTAAGAATAATTTTATATGTAGAAATTATTTTATTATTGTTTTTTATTTAATTAAAAAATATTTTATTTAAATAATTAGTTTATTTTTAATAAATATTAATAAATAAAAATTTATAGGAAAATATTTTTTTTTTATAAAAATATAGTAGATAAATAACATAAATATTTAAAAACCATTTTAGATAAAAAAAGAAGAAGTTAGGAATGATAAATGAATTAAAATAAATGTTTAGAAATATTAAATGAATAAATGATGATGTTTAGTCAAAAATATGATGTAGATATATTATGTTGAATGATTCATCAATGTTTAGGAAATTCAATTATGTTCAAACAAATGTTTTGAAATCTATAAAATTACTACTTATTATTGTGGGTCACTTTTGTAATAAAGGGATCAATTACACACCTACAAAATTAAGTTACACAAGTGTGGATTTGATATATATGCATGGATGTAATTTTTTGTGAATGCATGAATGATTGTTGTTATAAAAGGATGTTTTTGAACTATATGGCTAGGTTGAATGACTACCTAGAACTATTCTAAATATATAAATTTAAGTGAGTTGGGTATTATGAAAATTCTCTTGGCTAGTTCATCAAGATCAAGTGGTGGGTATATGAGAATGGGCACAAAGTGTGCATTCGACTTAGGGTATAATATACACCCAAGATTATACTAGCCATGAATTGTGGTGTGTGAGCATAGTACATGAGCTCATGTTGTATTCGAAAATATATATTCCTCTTAGAGTGTGGCATAGCGTTTTAAATCATATGTGAAACCATCAAAAGAATAGAGCAACCAATAGAACAAAAAAGAATGAATATATTTTTTCAACCTTTAATGAATTAAAGTTTATTCATTACTATACAAATACTATGTGTGTTTTCTTTAAATATTTGTTTATATTTAAATATATTTTAAATTAAAACTACATACAAATTTGTGAAAATAATTAAAGTTATTGGAAAGAGAAAAAAGAAAATCACACCATTAAGGATTGCAAGGAAAATTATGTAGATGATTTTGAGGTCTAGAGAAGAAGGTGGAATTAAATGACCTTGCATCAATTGACATCTTTCACTTAGATATCGTACCTCAAAATATAATTGATTGAAGAGAATCAATTTTATTACTGTTGTGCCTTGCACACATGCCCCGTTGAAAACAATGACCCCCTCTTTTCTTTTCCTTTTTTTGGTTTTGGTTTTAGGTTAGGTTGGGTTTGATTAGTCTTCTTTTGGTTCCTTGCTTGTTTGATTTTGGAGTTTTGGTGGCATTTTGCAAGTAAGGAGAGATTTGCGAGGAAACACATATGTAGGGATTTGTTTAAGGAAAACTTTTTTTCAAGTCCATAAGATAGGCTTTGTCAAAATCCTATAAACACCAAAAACTCACAAAAGAAAGGGCATATTAAAATCTCGCAACATCTAAATCCCTGCAATGTTGTTGCCAATGATCTTTTTTGTGCATAAAAGTGCCAACTCGTTTTCCAACATGAGATTGTGAACTCACTTTTCTCGCAAATATGGGAACATTGAACTCCTCGCAAGATCAAAATCTTGCAAGATTTTAGAAAACCCTAATTCATACTAGGTGCAAGTGTGTGACACTCTATCAACTCGAGAATTAATGGTGATAAATAAAAAGGGGGTATATAAACAAGTTTAGGTGTCATTTTCACCATTTGTCACCCATAGAGAATAGATTACCAATGAAAAGGAGCTCATTTCAACCCTAAGTTTGCTCCATCTACGCTAGCAATTGGATTCACCTTTAGTATCATGTGGATTATAGGTTAGTACCAGGGGATTTTCATTTTCAAAAGGTTCAGCATTTAATAAATTTTACTATAGATTTAATGCTAGTTAGGGTTTATGTTAAAACCTATTTTGTTTCATGAATTGGCCATAATATTACACAACCGTTCTCGAATATTTATTTGCGGTCATTTATGATTATCAGGAATTGTTTGTATGTTACATCGTGATATTTTCTTCATGCACGATCAATTAGTGTTTGAGTTCAAGCCTAGGGTTTTTAGGTTTCACGGTTAACTTTCATTATTTGTCTTGAAGTGTCTATAGAGTTTTTGGAGATTCAGTCATTCCTCGCTACCTGCTTAAGCATGTCATGGATTGTTTGGTTTAAAAGTGTATCATTTAAAGGTTTCTTAGAGTTAATTTTTCTAGGCACATGATAAAATATGCACAAATTTTCATCTAGTAGGAGTTTGGTAGTGCAGGAATTTCATAGCCTTCCAACTTTAGAAAAGGTTTTACTTTCATAAGTCCATGTTGGCATTACAATTCACACCTCTGGAGTGTGGATTGGCAATAGACGGCTATGCACAATGCATAATGACTGCTCTTCAAATTAGGAGGGGAACTCCCTCTTTTATTGATATGCATGAAAAAGTAAATTATCTAAATCCTATCTTTTTGACTCAGCTGAAAAAGGCACAAGGTTAAGAAACCAATACATTGTAGCTAAGGATTTTCTTTGGTTTTGTAGATCTTAACTACAACTAACTAAATGCTTTAACTATCCTATTTCTTCAAGAGAAACATAGCATGAGGACTTAGGAGCAGGGAATTGATATACAACAATCTTCACTTCTAAATTCCCAAGGAGGAGATGGCTCTTATCCGAGGTGTAGATATGAAACAAAGATTATTAATCACAACAACACATGATAAACCTTACTTCTAAATTCCCAAGGAGGAGACGACTCCTATTTGAGGTGTAGATATGAAAAAAAGCTTATTAATCACAACAACACACAATAAACCTTACTTCTAAATTCCTAAGGAGGAGACAACTCCTATCCGAGGTGTAGATATGAAATAAAGCTTATTAATCACAACATGAAATAATAACTGGGACAACAAATCGTACGAAGGACCTATCAATACAATTAATGATCAAACCAACAATTATATTTAACTAAGGTGAACAAGTACAAAATAATAACATTCAGGCAAGGCGGCTCAGCAATTTATTATCACAATAAAAGTTCTTGAATAGATACTAAATAGCAATACTATAGGCAAGGTGGCTCATCATGCATGCTATCATGCGCAAAATTTCATTACAAATGAGCAAGAGTGTTCTTATTTATAGGACTTCAAGGAGTAGGGAACCCTAAAATCTCCTTGAGTTTACAATCAGTCTTGCAAGCATGCAAGAGTTTATTGCTAAACCTAAATAAATGAAACTATACAGTTAATTGGAAAACTACCATCAGTTAACCAAAACAAAACTAAACTGAATGGACATGTGCAACATGCAAGTCCTTATTGAAATGAAATTCAACTGATAACTAACATCAATTAACTAGATACTAACTAAAAGTTCGACCTCCTCCAAATAATATCCTCAAGATAGACATGTCATGATATGTGAAACAATGAGTTTAACTTGGAAAGAAGCATTAAGGTAACTATTTTGTTTAATGTCTATCTTGAGAATTGTAAGATCCAAGTGTGAGTCTACTCCAAGCCGTCTAGAGAAATCATCTCTCCCATAAACTCGTTCACTGTCTCATCCTCTGACAGTCTAATGCTATCCACAATGATGGATTGTTGGCTCAACTCCTCTCAATTCTTGATCACCTTCTGGAACTCTTTGAATTCTTCAACTAACTTGTCAAAGCTCATTGGTCCATCATCGAGAAGTGATTCAACTTGGTCGTCACAGGATCACCATCAAGACCGTCATGCACCAAGTTCTGGAACTCGGTCTGCACAACCTCAAGATTATTGTAGGTACCATCTTCACGAAGATAATGGCACGGGATCTGAGTGACGAATCTGCTCACAAGTTTCAGTGCATCGACGATATCTTCTTTGATTGCATCCAGCTTTGTAGAGATTCTTTCATATGTTTCCACCTTGAAAAGATGTTTCTCTCTCCAACTGAAAAGCCTTCTTTTATCCTCATCTGCTACAACAGTGTTGTATGCAACTGCCAACTGAGAAATAAGGATCAAGTCCTTCAATTTTCCTTCTACCATAGTTAGTTCAAGCCGTTGGATTCCTTGACGAAGATCATGCACAATGTACCTTAACTGATATAACTCTATGAGAAGGTATCTCCCTTCGATGATGAAATCCTCAATCCAGTTATCCAAGATATTTCCACGATTGATTAACCAATCCAACTTATGTTATTCTACAGGTGTCCCTTAAAGCTATGGATGAATAGGTGCTTTGCTCAAGTTTCCATTAATAAGATCTGAGATAAATTGTTGGAGCTGCCTGATTTCAGCCTTGAGGGTTGTCTTATCTTCTTCGTACTTCATGACACACTCTTCCAAATTACTTGCAGCAACCTTAAAGAGGCTCAGGTCCACATGTCGAGTGCTCCTGTCAAGATTAGCTTTGATGAAAGTGAAATCACCAACTTCAACTTCATATAGGCTCTTGCCCTCTAGTGGTGTAGCAACTTCAATGACAATCTCTACTTCAGGATTCTTCTTTATGTGCACTTGCTTTTTGACCTTCTTGTTTGACCTATCCTGATAAGGATCATCAAACTCAGATAAATCAAGCTGATATGAAGGCTCCCACCTCCTTCTTCCCAAAGTCCTCTCGAGCCAACATGAGTGATCAATGTCATCTCCTCAAGGAGAAGTTGATGTTGTTGTGTCAACCTTTGATGGATCAATTGGTATTGAGGCTTTCTGAACTAGTGATTCTAGCTCTAAGTCAATGTCAATGGGAGGTGACTATGGTGAAAATGGTGAACTAGGAGATGAAGAAATGGCTTCAACCTATATCACTGACTCTACTATAACTTTTGGTGCCTTCTCAATTTGCTTCTACTTCTACTTTCCAGTGTTTCTTCCCTTCGTGTTCCCACTAACTCTAACATCTTTAGGTGGATGCATGCTGACCTTAACTTGAGGCCTTGATCTTGATGTAGAAGGAAGTGAAGAAAACCCTACTAGCGGCTCTACAACTAAAACTATCTTTCGCCTTCTCTTGCAATCCAAGAAGTACATGTTGGTTTTGATAACCCCTCTTGACAATTCCTCCACTAAAGTGTTCTCTCTGGTGTATCAATCTAGTTGGAAAGTGGCTGGCGAGCAAATTTGTCTTTATCGTATGTGCTAAGTAACACCTCTGTCATCATCTAACAAAATCTCAACATCTTTTGATAGGAAATCAACAAGTTGAGGAAGAGTAAGTATACAATAATGATGTTAGTGCACTTCAAATTCATCTTCACAGTTGACCCAAAAGTCCTCAAGTGTTGGCCTATGTGAATTACTTCGCTTCAACCGAGCTACATAATGACCCAAAGGATCATAGGAATGCTTCTCACTAAGGTACCTAA
>VDFB02118088.1:0-17572 GCA_007258455.2 Sequoia sempervirens | reverse complement strand
TTTGAGGCATTTTGTCAAACAGTTCACATGCGTTGTTTATGTTGTTTCCATTATGTTTTGGTGGATGTCCATACCCCGTTCAAAAGCTCCCATTTTGACACAGTCAAGGAGGATGCTGACAAAGATTGCAGAGTCTGGTTGTAGAGCTGCCAATTGCGTTTTCTTGAAAGTTTCTGAAGCCTTTTCAACAAATCCCTTTTCTGTACAAAGGTTAAGCAGTTGTTGGTAGGTGTATTCCCTTGCCTTGTGACCATTACCAATATAATTGAGGAAAAATGTTAATAACAGATGACTGAAAACCACACAAATAAAAAACCAATGAAAAAATATAAAATATAAAAGCTATCAAATTCATTCATAAATGATAAAGAGTCCAGTTACCAGAATTTTTAGAATCTATATCTTTGACTTTTTCATTCCATGTATTTTTATTGCCATTTTGCAATTCAAATGATCAATAATAATGGCAAAAAATGACTCAGTCACGCATTACATTATAAAATGATCAATTTAGAAAATAAAATATTACTTGCTCCAAATCCTTAGCACAAGGGAAAAGTATATGAAAATATATATAACATAAACTCAACCGCAGAAATAATAAGACAAATACAGTTGGGCTCCTACTCTTTACATTTCAATAATAAACATACATATTGACAAATAATTACAACAATCCATAATGTAAGTTAATAGCAGAATTATAATACAATGTACCTACCAAAGTCTCGATGCTCTTAGCAGATTTTAAGCCTTTGTTTTGCATAGTAAATGAAAGAATTCAAAGGACCATTCATTGCATGGTGGGTCTTCTTATCCAATGATGTAACTCCTTTGTATATTGTTTAAAACAATCAGGTTGGCAAATGCATGGAAATTGGTGTGCCAATGCTTATTATATTTATTGGATTTCTCAAAATGTTTTAACTTTCTTCTTTGTTGATTTATGTTAATCAACACTGTTCCATCTAAAATTCATAAGCTTTCCCTACAAATTATGTCACCCTTACGATAGACCCCATCTTAGCAGCCTGGATTTGTAAATTTAGAACCATTCAAAATAAGCACTTGTCACCTGTAATACTGATAACTACCAGAGGATTTGCAAATTATACAAATAGGCTAGTAGTAGATCCATGTGTGCACAATAAGATAAAATAATGATAGTCAATTAAGAGTCCTATTAGTGGAGATGTCCATGAATGAGCCTCACTTAATCAAATCTAATTCTACTATAGATGCTATGTAAATCTCTACTGTCCAATCTCCTTAAACAGCTTAGCATTACTGGGTGTAGGTTAGCATTACTGGGTGTAGCTCAGTTTCTCATAGTAACCTCCACTTGACACACTATGTTCCACCGATAGCAGCAAAAAAAGAGATTTTTAAAAATCAATTGGCATTTGAATGCACTTTTTTAATCTTTTTCAGTAAGCATCACATGAAATAAGGTCATCCTTGAGTGCAAACAATAAAAAATTAAAAAATTTACATTTTCAACAATTGACATTTTACCTTTTTTAATTACTTTTACATCCCCAACATGGTTGCAGGGCATCATAAAGTTTCCCACCCATCCCTAGGATGGTTGAAATACATTGTATTCATTCCTGGTCATCTCCAACATGGTTGAAGCACATTACATGCATTCCCAAACATCAATTATTATCTTGATTATGAAATTTAGGTATTGAAACATTAATCTATCAGCAAGAGTGCAGCCCAAGAAACTACACATACAAAGAATTCAATTATAGCAACCTTTGGATCTATCACAACCTTGCAGTTTTTATAATTTTCCTGCATTTGGTTAAATATCACACTGAAACTAAATATTTTAGAAATGAAGTAGGTGATTACAACACATGAAGCATGGAAGTAAAAAGTGGAAACTGATCAAGATACTCCACTACTTGGTTGTTTTCCACATGCAAGGTAATTTTGAATATTGGCTAGAATATCTATTATTCATAGACTAATGTTAATCTGTATTGACTTTTAGCAGCTAAATTCAGTTAAACTAACCAATTTTGTTTTTCCTTATTTTTGTGGTTAAAATTTGGGTTTAAATGTGCCCCATATCAATGATAGGTGTTGAACAACAGAGTGCAAAATCTACTTTTTTTCCCATAATTTTTAATTACCTTTTCTTAATAGCATGTAGAAAAGGCCTTCCACCCAGCCCATTGTATTGATCACCATACTTGCTGCTCAAGCATGAAATTTAAGATTTCTATCACTATTTTTTTATGCATCTGTAGGTGATAAATATGTGTGCAGATCCAAGAAGAGGAATTTGACTCATGAAGAAACTACTCTTGCAAATGACCACCAACAACATAACCTTTCACCAATTGCAAGGTGTCTTATTCAAGGTCACAAGTCAGTGTCAAGTCAGTGTCTTGGGGCCTCTCAGTAGAACTCACCATCTTTCACGGATATTGGTAATTTGTAGAGATATTTGTACTGTGGAATTTCAACAACATTTTTAAGGGGTTATTTCATATGGCTAAATTGATTACAAAAGAAGATTGCAAATTTCTATTTGCAAGCGATGTTAGGTGGTTATTTAAACATGCTTTTTTATGACTTTGGTCTAACCATTTGTTTGTGGACACTAGATGGTAAGTTGTAGACATTGTCAGCTTTGTAATTGAGGGATATTACCAATTTAGCTAGAAATGTGAGTTTACAAATAAATCCAATCATACATTCGAGTCAAATAAGCCATGGAACATAAAAAGATACTAAACCTATGATGTTGAATTCCTGTCATTTTATTTAACCTCCAACAATTTCTATCAGACTTGATGGCTGAATGTTGAAATTGCTAGATTATTATTGTGCAGTCTTCCAGTCATGTTGAATTCCTATCATTATTATAGTGATGTTCAATTCACTGCTTCTACTACTATCACCTAATTCCAAAATTCAACTATTCGTTTAAATGTAACCATCCAGATTTTTGACCTGCTATGCAATTGAGAAAGTAAGTAGCAAACATGACAAATTGCTTGCCTTGGATGTGAGCAGATGTTTTTCCACAATAGTGTAGTGCACCAGAGTGCTCACCTACGTAAGGTTTCCTGCCATGAAGTCTACAATGTATGAAACACCTCCAACAACATAAAAGCACTTGAAAGAGCTCTTACAAACACCTCCAACAACAGAAAATCACTGAATCAGCTGACAACGTAGACAGAGAAGCAAGCAAGCTTATGGAAGTTTGAATGCACATTATTAATTAATAAATAATTAATAATGGAAGTGTGAATGCACATTTACAAATGACACTACTTTTGACCCTAAACAGATAGTTGAATATGTATGAAATAATGATAAATGTTGACCACTGTGTCAGGTTGAGTGTAGTTTTTTCAACCATGGATAGTTTTATCATTTTTTCCTTTTTCTTTCATGTCTCATATATCCACTTGTTTCCAGAGAACACTCAACACCAGGTGCTTCATGTGGTGAATTCCCAAAACGGGATCTTGTACATCGAACACGAACATTACGGCACAATAGTTTGAAAATGTTTTGATTAGCCCATAAACACCTATTTGCAAATTTCTACAGAGGAGTTTTAATGGGCCTAGATGAGTGATTGGCCTTCTATTAAAAAAATCTACAAAGCACAAATGCAATAATGACCACCATAAAAGACATTAACTGATATCTTTGCAATACTTTTCTACCACTATCTGTAGCATAAACTGGTGCTATATTATTTGCAATCAGACATTTGAAATTAATAACACAAACCTTGACAGGCACCATACTAAAATTGGTCACATTCAGATCCATTAGTTTCTAAGAGATCTCTTGCTTTAAAGTTTATGCTTGATGCCATTTCCTACAATGAAAAGACAACAAATATGACAACTCTTCTTACATTTCACATTACATAAATTGTTATTTAGTTAGAAAAAATGGCAAGAAAAATCCCAAATATCAGTAGTAATGCAAAAATAATTGTTTAGTTGTGTCTTCTTTGGAAGCTTACTCAAGCTCAACAAGCAACTTATCTAGAAAAATTGAAGGACCAGACAACAACTAACATATGTGTGTTTGACCTTTACCTACAAGAGGTCAGCTAGTAATTTCTTATCAACTTACAACCCATATCAGTTAGACAAAATGATAGTTATATGTTTTCTAAATTTCATTTGTGCCTATGCGAAAAATAATATAATTACTTTGTTTGATCATTTTTATAAATCAATATAACAATTTTTTGGCACATTAGTTAACCCTATAAATGTATGAATATGATTTTTTCATATTTTATCCAGTCTTGTATGATAATGTAGATTTGCAAAATAATCAAAACCAAAAATTAACAAACCCCAAAATCAACAAATAAAAAAGATATAACATTGAAACATTGATTGCTCATAAACCATAACACACTTGCAGACAATTAAATATGCCACATAAACAATAGTGCTCTTTATCTTGGATTTGAAACTAAATGTTTGTCTTGATAGAAACAAAGAATTTTTTTCTTTGCTCTGCTTGCTTTTTGGTTGTAGGTATCAATATTTCTAAAATCTAGCAATTTGAACTCGCAAAAATGTACAAGTTATACTAATGAACTAATTTGATCATCTGATTTTCTGTAGAGTGGAGTATTGAAACAATTATCAACCATGTATCATCTAGTTGTTACTACTGGAGGTGGTGTTATAGTTTGTCCTCAAATTGGTAAGTTCTATGTAGTGTATTATGCTAACAATCTTCATATTTAGCACCATATTCAACACCATTCTATGGCAGAAAAAAGGAAAAGGAAAGCAACCCAATGTGACCAACCACCACGAAAATCTTGTAAACGACATTGGTCACATAGGGTTGTTGAAAAAAGTATATAGAGAACATTCCTAATTTTGAATACAATCTTTAGGTCTTGATATGAATAATGAAGAAGGGCCCTACCAAAAAGTACATTGATGGAAAACACCATCATTTCGTGGCTCCATCTACTTTGACAAAACTATAATTTGTTACCTTTCTTTATATCTTTTGAGGTATATCATATTAGAAAAAGCCCACAAAACCAGTTGGGCTCATTAAAATTGAGTAGAGGCAAAACACGCTTAGTTTTGAAATAGGGAAGCATAACTTACTTTTGACCATAGTTGTTAAGACTCATCTCTCTATCAATGATGACAAAGACGTCTCATCTATAAATGTCCAGATGAGTCAATAAAGTACTGCATAGAAATCACTGGATGCAACAAACACTTATAAGAGGGATTTCCCACTGTCGAAGAAGAGGAAACTGAACAGAGCATTGAGAAAAACACATTTACCAAAAAAATAATAACTAAATAAACCATAATACGTAAGAAACCTCCTTACAAAACCCTAAAACTCTATAGAAAGCAATAACACAACCATACACTATAGCAGTGAAAGGGCCGATGCTTAAATTAGCTACAAGTAAAATCAAATACTACTAGAAAAAACCAACATAGTTAGACAAGAATTGGAAAATAAAACCCTAACAGAAGATAATCTCTCGTTCAACCCCTTAAAAAAAATAGTTAACCTGAGTAGAAATCTCCTCACATGCAAATTGCTTCCCAATAGATGGGCAATCCAATTTCACATTGATGCTCTCATCACGAGCAACCCTGTAAGGCACCTACTTCGACTCTTCATCGACCTCGTTCATCTTCCCTCAATAAACTTCTTAACTGAAAAGAATGTATTCTAGGGATTCACAACAGCCTGGCGTGTGGCAATCTACCCAACAAGCCTATCCCCATTTCTTATATTAGCAACTACAAAGGACGTCATCATTTGCCCTTCGCATTTGAGACAATTGTAGGCTTCCCTCCTTCCATGGCTGCTACTGCGGAATTCGTGGTCCCTATGGCCACCACCTTCTCATTCACAACCCTAACAAGCCCTAGGGCCCGCCTTCATTGCTACCGCTGCTGCTGCTATTGCTTCCTTCACAAGCCAATAAAACCCCCGTTGAAAGCACCCATTTGTAGACAAAAAAAAACACTGTTCTGCACACCTTGGGAATTTTTCCCCTTTTGACATGGAGCCTGAGGCAGCCACACTCATGGGTACTGCAGCTCCAAATACGTCAACCTGTGCAGCACTCGCCATTAATTAAAATTTCAATAAAAAATCCAAAGCCTCGCTGTAGACAACTGCTACTTCAATTGTTCTCTATGACTAACCTTTGATTGTTCTCTGGCTGACGTATGCTAGTGTCAATTATTCTTTTGCATTCAATTCCGCCTACCTACAAATATAGACTTCGTGGTTGGTGAAAACGATCAACGCTTCACAATCATTCAACCTTCTTGCAAGCCCTATCGATGCTTTTGGGCCATCGGCAAACAAAATGAGCTCCTCAAGCTCATATAGTAACTACTTCTGCAATAACTGCTATGCCACCCTAACGCAAGTGGAGAAGCGAAAGGTCAATACCAGGAGGCAGATTTTGGAGGAAAACAGTTGGGAAATATGATGAACCGCTCGGATGCATTTCATGGTAGTCCATTGTCTCTCGACCATTCTGCACCGTCGGACATAGAAAGGGCTCTCAAAAACTAAGCGTGGGGACACCTTCGGTGTAAATATCTATTTAAAATAAACAAAAAAATTAAATAAAAATAAATATATAAATAAAAAAGATTTATTATCATTAAATAAATAAGAAATGTTATTTTTAAAAAATTCTTATAGTTCTATTGAATTGATTTATTACTTATAGATAATAATATATAAATTTCAATTTTCATATCCTATATTAAATATATTAGACAATAAATACAAATTTATTTGACTATGTTAATTGAATTATTAATGAAAAAAAAAATAAAATTCTTAAATTGTAAATTTTATTGGATTTAATTGTATGATTCTATTTATAATCAATAATATTTATGATCTCTATATAAGTATAGATTAGTAAAAATGGTTTGTACCTTAAATATTTCTTTGACTTAACTTAACGTCAGGGGATATGGGCCAGCCGAGACCTTCATAGTGAGTTAAAAGATATTTAGATGATTAACTTAACATCAGGGGATATGGGCTAGCCAAGACCTTCATAGTGAGTTAAAAGATATTCAGATGGGTAGGAGAACAAGGAGAAAAATAAGGAATGCATTATCAAGGGAAACATAGGAATGCATTATTCTAGGCAATTAGGTAGGCTACATAATAACACCTTTGCTAGTAATGAAATTTTAAAATTGATAAGACAACAAAGATATAATATGAAAAAATTAATTTATGCTACACAATTAAATAAATTTTTTTGACTCTATAGTAAATTTATTTACGCTACACAATCAAATAAAAACAAATTTGACTGTACACTAAAAAGATATATGGAGGCTCAGGCAATTTTACTGGCAGTCAATTGGGGTGGCGTAGGATTATATGTGACTCTGATTCCCAGGTTGTGGTGAACTTGCTGAATAGGCGGAGGTTAGATGATGTTAGTTGGCATCTAGCTTTGATTATTGAACAAATTCTCAATCTTTGTGTTTCTCTTGAGTTTGTTACTTTCACTCATATTCCTCGGGAGTGGAATGGTGTTGCTGATTGTTTGGCTAAATGGGCTTCTGATCATATTCATGATTGGAATTTGGTTGATGGGGGTCAATTACCCCCCGATTTGTCTCAACAGTTGGACCATTTGGTGGAGCTTGATAAGGCTATGTAATGACTTTGCTCTGTAATTTTCTCTTGTTTCAATAAATTTTTACCCCTGTTTTATGTTAAAAAGATATATCCTAATACAAAGAATTAATCTCGATTATTTTGGGTATGCATGTGCGGGCAGTTTTAATTCAGGTAATCTAATTTTTGGTGCCCCTTTTAAATTTCGTCCACACGGTAAAAGATGGAAGTGGTGAAAAAAAGACAAAGAGATGATTTCATGGTAAATTGCATCTACCTGGTAATTTGAATCTCTTGGTTGACAAACGTAGGTTTTTTACATGCAAAACAGTGTATGTGTCTCCTTGTCATCACAGAGGATGTTTCTTGGCTTTCAATAGAACCCACCTGTTTCACCCAAAAAATTATACTTCAAGCCCATTGCAGAGATGAATTTTCTCTATGGTCATCATGATACAAAGAGTGGATTGGGTAGGAATTTGGACTGAAAGAGTGAAACCCCTAAGGTTTAACCTGCAGAGAACAATGCAATACAAATCTGGAAGACATGTGAATGAAAATGTAGATTATGCTTGTTGCATTGTATATGTGAATATGACAAGTAGTCAGCATTTAAAGGTTGAATTGGCTAACTTTTGAAATTGGAGCAGAACAGATGATGATCTTCCTCCTCACGCAAGTCAGATACCAAGAGAAGAGCGAGGCTCTGGAAATGGCAGGACTACTATACAAATATCCCAGTATGAAAGATTACAAAATGATCAGATGCATTGGTTTGAGCAGGAGGCATATTGTGGTGTTTTGCGGGCTTTTAAGGCACAATCTAATGCCATTACCTGGGTATCCATTTAATTTACTCCTTGGTTGTGTAAAATTATTCTAAAAGACAATCTTAAGTATTAATGGTTTTTGGTTAAACTAAGTTTTTATGTCTTGAATTTTGTTTCAGACAAGAATGTGTCTATTTGATCAGAAAATTGCAAGCTCAATAGATGTAAAATGTTATTTATTTTATATAGTATGGTGTTCTTTAGAAGGGCATTGATTCATCATCGAAAAATTCACCACTGACAATTCACCATGGGAAAATTCACCATCAAAGAATAATTTTCAGTGCATTTTTATTATCATAAATCAAATTATTCTCTTGCAAAAAAATTCAAAGTTTTAGAAATATATATTAAAAAATATTATGTGATTAATTTTCTGCAGAGATGACTTGCTGGTGGTGAATTTTCCTTGAGGTGAATTGTTGGCGGTGAATTTTCTTGTAGTGAAATGTTGACGGTGAATTTTCCTAAAACCCTTTAGAAGTGGTTGGAATTCTAGTTTCTAGAGTGAGGCTATTATATTTCTTAAGTTTCTTAAGCTCATGAAATTTTTGACTTCAAAGGTTATTAGTTTTGAATTCTGTTGTTAGTAGATAATAATGGTCAGCATAATTCATTTTTTTCAAGAGAAAGAAGCATTACTGTCCCAATTAAGGAAAGAAAGAAGAATTACTGTGCCAAATAAGCAATCCATGAATATACCATGAATTAATTGGGCTAAAGTAAAATAACCATAAATATAATTATTCAGTAATTCTAAGACAGAAATATACCATGAATTAATTGGGTAACCCTTTCTATTCCGACTTAAAAAATCCACAAATAAGGCTCCTCTATGGCTCCCATCTATTATATACAAGCACGCAGAGCAGTTGCATACCCTCTGTGCAAATAGATTAAACTACAAAAATGTGCCTTCAAATAAATGACAAGAAAAAAATGTAGTTTGGCGGTCTAAATCTAGAGCTTCAATCCTTGTAATCTATAGATTATGAGTCCAGGTACGTTGGTAGCATAATACAGACTTGGCTTAGCTCAAACATAAAATCTTTACATAAATCTGAGAACAATTTTCTAGCTCATGTATAAATCATGCCATCTCTGTTACAAAATCACAAGCCCTTATACATTAATTTCTACAATTTCAAGCAGATAACAAAAAAACAATGTTTTAGTATCATTCCAATGAGATATAAATGAAGGTTAAATGAAATGTGGCTAAGTACAATTGTAATATCTTGAAACTCTCGATTGTAATATCACTAAACAAAACATTTTTATGTAAACAAAAATCAGTCAAAAAACTCATGTTCTAATAAGATGTATATCACTTGTCTACAATTAAAAGAGATAGAAATTAGAATACCAATTTACAAAAACTTGTCCACAACAGTACAAATCGCTTCATTGCAGATGACGCGAGGGTGAGCTGCCAGTGGCCAATCTGACTAGATCAGAGAAGGCCACAACTGCCGCCATGCTCTATTACAGAATTGGTAAGGAAATGAAATCATCCTCCTATCTACTGCAAACAAAATCTACATTCATATTCCGTCCTACAAGTTTATAAGAAGCCCCCAATGACACCATTTCCATGCACATGCACCAAAAATGTGTCCCTATTGAGCAGAACTCCCTTCACTTCTGTACATTTAGATTTACTTCAAATGCCTCAATCGGGAATCCGCCCAACCTGAACATCTCAATAGCACATTTGTAGTCTGAGGATGCCTTCTCAGCATATTCCTCCTCCATATATTTTCTCAACAATTCTTTGTCTATACCCTTGGAAAGAGGAATAACTATTTGAAATTCTTCACCCGACTCTTTCTCTTGGCAACATGATGTATTTTAAAGCTCCTTCTCCGCAATTACAATGACGGATTCTTCACTTGCCCTGGTCCAATGGGAATCGAGCTGTAACTGAGCATTTCAAAATACTTCTTGGTTCAGAGAGAGCGGTCATTGAAACAGAGGAGAATGCTCGATCGACTCGCTTGTTTTATTTTTCGTCTTGCATTGCATTTGATAAGGTATGGTTCTGTATAAACTCTTCTTGTTGCCATCATTAAGTACAAGGCCTCAATCCATGACCGCGTACAAATAACTACGAATATAATCAGTAGACACGTGGTAAATTACTTTTTCAGCTCTGTAGAAAACAGGGGAGAGCAGAACAGAGACAGAATAAAATGGAAACCACAGATTTAACACAAATTATATTAAATGATAAAACATTACATATCTTATCTACTTGCAGCTCTGGAGCTGGACTCTTGAAGAGTAAATAGCCCATTACATCTGCCTCTATTTATAGAGGGCTTAAGAATTCTCCAGAAGGTAAAATCATATGCAAATTGCCATGGTCGGTGAGAACTTTCTAGACTTGTCGGTGGGGAAGGTTCTACACAAGTTTGACCACGTGGGAGAAATTACTCGCCAACACTTCCTTAATTTCTACCATGAATTCTCATTACATTCTCAATCTCTTTCACTGATGCTGCAGCATCTAAAATCTTTGAGAACTAGCGATTGAACCTAGGAAATCCCATGTTGCAGTTGGGATGCTCTAACCATGAGCTCTAGCACATTTGGTTACCAGTCCATCGTCGGTTTAGGTGTGATTCACTTGTTTTATCAACACCTCCCATTGAGTCACTCTGCGGGTGGTCAGGGATCCTAATAGAATCTTGACATATGTCACAAATGGTGACAGGATTACCTCCAAAATATTGGTTAACTTCCTCTGACGTCTGTCACAAATGGTGACAGGATTTCCTCAAATTCACCTTCCATTATAAAAATCGACAGCTTTACGCTTTGCTCTGGCACCTCTTTTGATTTCATTGGCTGCAATCTGGTAGCAATTCAATCTCCTTTCAGCATCCTTATTTCACAATTTGCAATTTACTGTTCTCTTAGATCTGCAACATCCTTAGTCCAGCTGTGAGCTCCTTTTCTTCAATCTTTAATGCTCCAAATGGCGATTGATTCTCCTTGCATTGAGTCTTTCGCAATCTCTAATTCATGTGATTCCCTTTGCTAAGGGACTGCAGCTCCTTTAGACTGTGATCTCTCTTTTCCAGCATCTAAAATTCTGTAATTTTCCTTTTGATATGATTTTCTCCTTCTCTTAAAAAAATTAGAAGCTAAATCTTCAAACAAAACATTACCTCTCACATTCCAACTTCAAACCCTTAACAGCAAGTAATAAAGCAAAAGATAATTGTCCTGCTCCAAACAACAATCTTATCTTGCATACATAACAATAAAACAAAAAAAAACTACGGCTTCCTTATATGCCTCATCTTACAGGTGTGGCTGTATTCTTCTAAGGCGGCTCCAACCAACGACCTTTCCTCTCCGAGCTGCGTTCTCTTCTGCTTGTCAATGAAATCTTCCAATATTTCTATGATCTCTTCCATTTCTCAGTCTTTTGCTACTTTGGCAATGGAATCTTCCAATATTTTTGTTGTTACAGTGATCTCTTCTTGCAAAGTAGCGACCTTTCTTTTAAACCAATAGATTTTTCTGACTTAGCTCCAATTCTTCTTGGACAACATCGACCTGCTCTTCCTTCGGACAGCCTGTAGTCTTCTAAAAGCTCCTATGCCTTCTTTCAAAACAACAATCTAACTTACTTATGACTCGATTACCTTGCTTAGAAAAAAGGGAGAGCCGAATAGAATAGAATAAAATGACAACTGAAATTTAATACAAATTATATTAAATGATAAAACATTACATATCTTATTACTTGCAGCTCTACGGAGCTGGACTCTGAGAAGAGTAAATAGCCCATTACATCTGCCTCTATTTATAGAGGGCTTAGGAATTCTCCAGATTACAGAACAGTAAAATCATATGCAAATTGCCATGGTTGGTGAGAACTTTCTAGAATTGTCGGTGGGAGAAGGTTCTACACAAGTTTGACCACGTGGGAGAAATTACTCACCAACAAGCCGTTGCCACCATGCAAAACCATGTACAACTACCTAATCAATTTCATAAAGAATGTAGTTCATAATTTAATAAAATAAAAGTTTACGTAATCATTGTTCTCAGTCAATTAGGAACTATAACATTTAACAAAAATGGCTTGATTTTATTAGCAACCTTTCATATTCTAGTTAAATCATGCAATAATTGCAAGGTTAAACATTGAAAATATTTCAAGTTAATATGAAGAAAAAAAATACATTCTCGTTAATCAAATGAGCTACATTAGCAATATTTCAAGATAATATGAAAGAAAAAAATACATTCTCATTAATTATATGAGCTATATCGTCCAAAGAAACTACTAAAATAGACAACTTCCCAACCAACTTATTTTATTTAATGACATATCTATAAATATTATAGGAGACTTTCCCCAGCGACCATCTATTTTGAATGAGACTAGCTCTTGTCATACTCAATTACAAGTACTATGACATAAATTTAATAAAGTTGTTATATTATAAAAAAATTCAACAAGAAGGTGATATTCCTATTCAAACCTAATTTTTTTGTATAACATATATTAAATATAATCAATATTGGTCAATGAGGAAGGATTGATTATCCATGTAAATAAAATAATAATAATATTTGAATAAAAAATGTCAAGACAAATTAAGTAGTGGAGTTGGCTTGGGTCATGGGTTTGCTCCCCATTGATTTTGAGTTCGACTCTATTTTGGGTTCGACTCTGAGACTCATGCTTACTTGATGCATGTGGTTCAACTCACCCCTTAAAATTAACACGAACACAAAACAATATAATTATTTTAGAAAGAAGTACCTAACATTACATAAAAAAATGATATTAGAGAGCTATTGAATACTACAATGGTCCAACATGATACTAAATATACCCCAAAAAATACCAATAAAAACTATAATGTGAGCCAACTATAGCATATACCACTGCGCATAGAATGGGAAATCACCATAAAAAATAATATGTGCCTATACTAAATAAAGCCACTACTAATATTGGTAAAAATGAGGGAGAACGCCTAAACTTTATAGCTATGGCTAGACATAATTACTCATTTTATAACATTTATGTATGTATAAAAATTTCATTACACAATCTCCTATATAAATCCTTGGTTCAATATCACCATAAAAAATAATATGTGCCTATACTAAATAAAGCCACTACTAATATTGGTAAAAATGAGGGAGAACGCCTAAACTTTATAGCTATGGCTAGACATAATTACTCATTTTATAACATTTATGTATGTATACAAATTTCATTACACAATCTCCTATATAAATCCTTGGTTCAATATTTGATCTATCAGCATCATAAAAGAAAATAAAATATGAGTAATCAATAATAACATTTATGTTATATAGGTGTAGAGGAGTAATCCAAAACTAATATAACAAAATATTTGATCTATTTTTCAAAAAATACATAAGTTGTTTAATTACAATAAGTAAGAAAAAATAATAATTACACACTATTATTGTAGTTTAATAATATTATATTTTAATGCATAGGATTAAGACCAATTTCAAATGAGAAGCTCATGTCAAGCTTATTTTTCCAAGCCTCCAAATAACATAACAAAAAAATTAAATGATGTTGATCAAAGTAAATACCATCCTCAACATGTGTCATAATAATCCATTATATGATATTTAAGACATTGTAAAAAAATGGTGTAATTTTTTTATGCTTTATGCTTCTAAATAATAAATATAAAAAAATGAAACATTATTTAGTATTAGATAATATTTAACAATATATATGAAATAAATAAATGTGATTCAAATTTATTATACAATATCTATTTATATAAACTATTTTGAAATATTGTCAAATTATATATAAATTTAATATTACAATCACATTATTTTTATTTTATTAAAATAAATTTATATAAATAATTTATAATATGATTAATTAAATAATATTATAATAAAATTAAAAAGATATTTTTAATAAAAAAATGTCTTGTGATATTGTTATGAGGATTCAATCGTGTAGTTTTATGAGTCAAACTCATTGACCCATCTTTCATGACTCATGAAACATGGGCCAATGAGTTTGACTCGAAAAATTATATGGTAGAATGGTGATAGCAATATCACAATTTGACTCGTGGTAAAAAATACCTCTTACTTATAAAAAAAAAAAAACTTAATATTTAAAAAATACTATAAATTGGAAAATCACTTAAATATATTTAAAAACATGTGCCAATATCATTAAATCATCGTTGCATTCTAGACACCAACTATCTCTAAATTATAAGAAGCAGATCCAACTTAAACTTTTATTTAATTAGAGACGGAACCCCCTTTAATCTTGTTTGTGGGGCAGAATTTACAGTTCCCATTTGGAGTTCCCTTATTTGACATACTTAGCCATAATAGCTAGATCATAAGAGCAGAGAATATTGACGTTTAAGCAGAAGCATACTTAGCCTTGTAGTCACTCCAAAGCTGATCAACGGATTTGCCAGTGAGATCATTAAAAAATCCCAAGTCCCATCCAGAAGCCATTTTAGCGTTCATGTTGGCAACAAATCCAGAGCTAATACTGTCACAATACTGCAAGAAATAGGCAGTAACATCATAACCTTGGTCCCATTTGTCTCCACCGCCGGGCTTAACCCAGTGGGAAGCAGCCAACCCTGCAGTGAGGCGCACAAAGTCTGCAATGCCTTCAATAAGGCCACCGGGAGCCTTGCCTTGGCCGTTCCATTGCCACACGTGTGCCATTTCGTGGTACAGAACTCCTCGAATTCCTGTCTTCACGTCCCCTCCGTCGTTGGCCACAGCATCTGCACTGAGGTGAATTTGATCTCCAATCGTATACGCAATGCCGTCCATGGTTTCCAAGATCAGAGTAACCTTCTCCACATTCTTCCTATCTGCAGCCGATTGCTGGTGGAAGGTGTCCCAGATGAATTTGATGGAGGAGTCCATAATTTCAAGGGCTCCGCTCTTGCCGATCTCTTGATCGAATCTGTTGCCGCCGGCGGTTCCCTGGGCGTTATTAGAGAACTCGAAGACCACCGCTTCAGTAGCTTGGCTCATTAATATCGCCGTCAGGGCTATCAACCCCAGGACTGCAGCGGAGCGACTGGCCATTCTACAGCAAAGTTTTAACCTCACAGAAAGAAATTCTATCACACGCCAAACAAATAACTGTTAGACAGCTTATCTTTCTTATGGCAGATGAATGGAGTGCTGGGGATTATATAAGGCTTTCGCTAGTATATCATGTCATTTATACAGTTCATTATGAAAAGTATGCTGTCAAACACCGACAGTGGAGATCCCAGTCAATGTGTTTTGTTCCGTTCACGCATACATCATTTGGGCTCCTTTGGTGAGCACCATTGAATTCTGGATCGCATATTTCTCCCCATCAAATTCTTCGAGAACAATGGACTTTGACTCGAAGTAAACGCAAAGTTTTGCTTCCAACGGGCCCCAGGGATAAGTAAATGGAAAGCTTTTCTTCTTACCCGCCCACGGCCTAAATTTGACTGTTGACCGCTCTTACATGTATAGTTATTGACTTGCTCACTTTTAAAGGGTTTACGCCTCTCAGATTAATTCATCTATATAGTTCTCTTCTCTATATAATTCGACATCTACCACTTAAATTTTGACTGTTGATCGCTCTTACACGTTTAGTTATTGACTTGCTTTCTTTTAAAGGGGGTTTATGCATCTTAGACTAATTCATCCATATAGTTCTCTTCTTTGTAGAATTCGACATCCACTATCTAAATTTGACTGTTGACTGCTTTTACATGTTTGGTTACTGACTTGTTCACCTTTAAAGGGTTTATGACTCTTAGACTAATTCATCCATATAGTTCTCTTCTCTATAGAATTTGACATCCACTATCTAAATTTGAGTGTTGACCGCTCTTACATGTTTAGTTATTGACTTGGTCACTTTTAAAGGGTTTACGCCTCTTAGACTAATTCATCCATATAGTTCTCTTCTCTATAGAATTCGACAACCATTAGGGGAGAGGGGTCAGTGATTGTATATCTAATTTTGCAAGTTTGTAGTCGTTATATGAAATATCATAGGACCTCCATTTTTTTGAAATGTGAAATGGTCTATTATCTATCTACAACTAATAGTTGGAAGCGTGACTCATCACAAAATTTGCCATATTAGCACTTCTAGTGAGAAGTGTCCAAAACTTAATCATGCTATCCCTAGTAGTTAAATGAAAAAAAAACCATTTGTTGTTAGAACACTATTAGATTTTTATTTAATATATAACTTATGTGCAACCTAAATGATCTCAATATCTTTTGGTAACAATAAATCTTGTTATCTCTAATCTTTATATCGAACATAAATGGACCAATAGTTAACACAAAAAAAACTATATTTGTTGCTATAAAAACAACACATTAATATTTAAAATACAATTTTATTCAACTTTAAATGGTCATAAAACTTTTTGACAATCCTTCACAAACTATTAATATGAAGTACTCCAATGCATATACTTATCGTTGGAATAGTTGTACACATAAGAATAATATTTTTCCACAACAAAAATACTTGCTTATATGAGCACCTTATTTTATAAATAACACACTTATAGTGGATAGTTATGATTTTTTAATTTATTAAGAGGGGTAAATGCTTTTGACCTAGAGCTATGAATTGGTGAGGTCACAAACGAAGGACCTCATCCCCAATATAAATGCTCAACAATTCCATCCCAATGGAGCTTGAACCTTGATGGAAAGAATAACAACACGAAAAATCAACCATCATACCATGCCACTATTGGCATGGAGAGTTTCTATATGAAAGAAAAAGTACTTATTTCACATGTTAATGAATACATTTATGCTTTTTTATATAACATTCATAGTTTCTCATGTGTTCATGTATGAATCCATCTTGACAAAAATTTAATTATTTATTTATCTACATATGAACTAATTATTAATAATATATAATATAAATATATTGAAGACTGAATATTATAACCACAAACACTATATTAATAATCAACTACTAATCCCTCTCCCCTACCAAATCCTAAATTCAACAATTTTGGATTTCCCATTTACGAGGCTATTTTTGAGGAATA